>JABWDL010002580.1:0-13055 GCA_015343265.1 Pao palembangensis | reverse complement strand
GTGACTGTGCAGCCAGGTCAACGTCTGACCATCACCTGTCAGGTCTCTTATTCTGTTGGCAGCTATTACACAAGCTGGATCAGGCAGCCTGCAGGGAAAGGACTGNTTAACAGGTGTGAAGTGTGAACAGTTGACTCAGCCAGCCTCTGTGACTGTGCAGCCAGGTCAACGTCTGACCATCACCTGTCAGGTCTCCTATTCTGTTAGCAGCTATTACACAAGCTGGATCAGGCAGCCTGCAGGGAAAGGACTGGAGTGGATTGGAGGGCACCGTGTTGGATACACCCCAGACTACAAAGCTTCACTGAAGAACAAGTTCAGTATCAGTTTAGACTCTTCCAGCAACACAGTGACTCTAAATGGAGTGAATGTGCAGCCTGAAGACGCTGCTGTGTATTACTGTGCCAGAGAGACACAATAACACAAACCATCAGTAGAGCTGAACAAAAACCCCTCTGAGATTTAACATAACATCACCAGAGGGGGCGCCATCAGACCAGAAATCATTTCAAGGGAACCAGAGACATGTTTCTTCCTTATTTCTTCAGTGACAGATGTGTGTGTGCATGAATAGTCGTACGCACGTTTGCATAAGAGAGAGAGAGAGTGGAGCCTTAAAATTCGTTCACACATGTTAACACTGTAGAATCAGATGAATGACGGAGATACTGTTGATTTGTGCTTCCACATGTTCGACTGTGCTGATCTCCTCCCACAGACTCATTGGTTGTACAGCCTGGTGACGCTCAAACTCTCACCTGTCAGCTCACTGCTGTTCTTTGACACACTAACAACTGTGGGTTTAACTATGAAACTGACAGTCTCAAAAATTAGATGAATATGAATCTCTAAAGTATTTGGAGCCCTAGACTGGGCCTTCACAAAAACAGAGATGGACTGCAGAGAGAAGCTACAACCTTCAGCTCAGAGGAGAAAGAACACAAGCATCACCCATTCATATCTTGACACATCTGTCAGAGAGACAAGTAGTTTTTCTCCAAGCAGAATTTTCTGCTTAATTAAAAACAAACAACTTCTTTTCATAAAAAAAACCTATGTCACAGCAGGACAGTTTTTGTACATGTGGTTCAGTGCAGTGAGGACAGCTCTGACCTACAGGAGAACCAAAGCGACCTCTACTCAAACCTGCGGTTGCTGTCCAAGCCAGTTTAACTCTAGATGTGTTATTTAATTGCTCTTTTTACTTATTATGCCTCTGCTGTATACATGTGCATGTCATTTATGCTGTTTATACTGGTTATATTGTAAATTGTCATTTTGTTGTAGTTTTAAGGGAGGTTTTTCTTTTATTTAGCTATTTTGAAGTTTAACTTATTGTACTTTTGCTGCACCGTTGGCGAAGGACTGTAATTTTACTTATGCTGTATTTCGAGCATGTATAGCATGTTGACATTAAAGTTGACAACGGCTTTGACTTTTGCTTGTGTATTCTTCATTAGAGAATTAAAATTACTTACCAAATAATATTAAAATGTCATTCATGAGATATTCTAACCTGAATAAAAAGAGCACTCTGAATCTGACACAAGAATAATTTTCAGATAGTTGAAATTGAATTGTAAGTAAGAAATAATGATTTCTCAATAAATACATAAACCTGTCAAATATCAGTTTGAAACCCAAAAGAACAAAAAGATCAGATTTATTTATTTTGAGACAAACACAAAAGATTCAAATTGATGATAATGAGGGAATGAAACTGAGGAGAGTCGTGCAAAACTCAGATGTGTTCCACGTCTACTTATGTGAGAGCAGAGGAGGAGGACAGAGAAAAGTGGACACACAGTTTAACATGATGGACTGTAGGACAGGACTGCTGCTTCTAACTATCTGCTGGGCAGGTGAAGATCTTCACTCATCCTAATTGTTCACAGGCTTTTATTTTTGTCTTCAGCTGATTAACTTCATGTTTCATCTTGTAACCAGGTGTTGATGCTCAGACTCTGACACAGTCTGGACCAGAGGTTAAAGAAGCTGAATCTCACACATGACCTGTTACAGCCTCTGGATTCACATTCACTTGGCTATTATATGGCTGGGTCAGACAGGCTCCTGGAAAAAGGGCTGGTGGATCAGTACTTTATCAACTATGGTGGCAGCACGATGCTACTCTGAGTCAGTCAAAGCCCGGTTCATCATCTCCAGGAACAACAATAGGCACAGCTGAATCTGCAGATGAACAGTCTGAAGACTGAAGATTCTGCTATTTATTATTGTGCTCGATGGTCACGGTATTTGAAGTCGGTCCTTGTACAAAAACACACTTACAGAGAGCTTACTTGCAATTGTGAAAGGGCAGAAGCGTACTGTTTTTAAATTGATATTTATTTACCTCCTTCTATTTTTAATGATCTTCAAAAATATACATGATATAGTCTTAAGGTCTGAGGAAATAACATGACAGTTTATGTAAATGGCCACAGTATTTTGGTGCTAACGGCTTTGGATAAACAGTCACAGTCAGTCTCTTGACTTTGTGTAACATTTTCTGAGCAGTATGTGAATAATTTAGTTGCAATTTGTCCTTAATGACGTCTTTCTGCATATAACATAAACCATCCTCAACACAATTTCTTCATTTCTGTTAATCCACCAACACTGTCAGTTATTTTGTAACCTGCAGTGATTAATAAATAAACTTTGGAAATTTATCTTCAGAATGCAAAGTATTTTAGAAAATCATGAACCATGGACAAGCATGTCTGTCTTCATTACAAAAAATCCTTGATATGGTTCATCTGTCTTCAGATTTTCCTTTGGAATTTTTTTGTTCCTCTCACTTATTACTTGTGTAGCCTTTGGGTTTCTGTCCTGGGACAACCCATTGTTATTCTGTAGAATTTACTTCAATAGTCTAAACTGCGCCCAAAAAACTTGATTATCAATGTTTTGGCATACTGACCATTTCTCTTTCTTTGAACTCATTGCTGAGGTTTCTGAAACACAAACAAATTTAACTATTACGACAAATTAACAAACACAGCAGAGTTCAAGTGAGACTTGTTTCATTTCATTAGAAATGATTAACTAATAACAGTTGAATCTTCATGCGTAAACATATGGCGTCAGGTTTCACTCTTCTAGTGGCTCCAGTTAGATCAACATTGATGCTAGTGTTTGATTCTATGCAAATCCAGAAGTTGTTCTTTGTTCCTCAGCTATAAAACCATCACATCAGACTGTCAGAGCAGATTCTCTCTGCACCTGACTCTCAACATCAACCATGTTCTCTCTGAGCTCTGCTGCTGCTGTTAACAGCTGGATGCGAGTCTCTGGTTTGTCAAAGTCAGAGTTTCTCTGTCTGAGTGTGATTTTATAGTAAACATTTCTTTGTTGTTTAACAGGTGTGAAGTGTGAACAGTTGACTCAGCCTTCTCTGTGACTGTGCGAGCCAGGTCAACGTCTGACCATCACCTGTCAGGTCTCCTATTCTGTTAGCAGCTATGCTACACAGTGGATCAGGCAGCCTGCAGGGAAAGGACTGGAGTGGATTGGAGGGCACTGTGGATGCACCCCAGCTTACAAGCTTCACTGAAGAACAAGTTCGAGTATCGGTTAGACTCTTCCAGCAAAACGGTGAGGCTCCGTGGGTGAACGTGCGGCCTGAGGCGGCTGCTGTGTATTACTGTGCCAGACACGCACAATAACACAAACCATCAGTAGAGCTGAACAAAAACCTCTCAGAGCATCAACACAATATCACCAGAGGGGGCGCCATCAGACCAGGAATGATTTCAAGGGAACAAGACATCCTTATTCATTCAGGTGGCAGGTGTGGTGTGTGTGTGTGTGTGTGTGTATGTGTATTTGTGTGTGTATGTGTGCCGCATGCATTGATTCACATGTTAACACTGCAGATTCGATTCCATGACGGAGATACTGATTTGTGCTTCATGTTCGACTGTGTTGATCTCCTCCACCAGACTCATTGGTTGTGCAGCCTGGTGACTCTCAAGCTATCACCTGTCAGCTCACTGCTTGTTCTTTGTCCTTACAAATGGGTTTAACTAAACTGACAGTCTCAAACTAGATGAATATGAATCTCTAAAGAAATGTTGGGTCCTGAACTGAGGCCTTCACAAAAGCAGAAGTGGACTGGAGAGAGAGAAGCGCTATCAGCTCCAAGGGGAGAAGAACAGAAACGCACCCATTCATATGTGACATCTGTCAGAGAAATAAAAAAAGGATTTTCTCCAAACAGAGATTGCTGCTTCCGAATTGACATACAACTTCTTTACATAAAAAAAAAAAAAAACAAAAAACAAGCATTTCACAGCAAGACAGTTTGTGGTTCAGTGCAGTGAGGGCGCTCTGACCTACACAGCAGAGACAAACCCCGCCTCTACCCAAACACACGATTTACTGTCAAGCTGATTTTAACTCTACATGTGTTATTTAATTGTTGTTTGTGTTGAAAGCGGTTCAGCAGGACCCAAATAGAGAACAGACCAGACGCAAACTAGTTACACAAGTTTTCTTCTTTAATCAACAACACAGGCAATGTACTTTAGCACACAAAGAAGTAACACCAAAAGCGCTCCAGCGGACGATGAGGCTGAACCAAGGGCGACCGGCGGGCGTCAGAGGCGACGCCGATACACACTGCAGCTTACAGGAACGGAAAGCAGTCCTCTCCTACGGGACGTGGCGACCACGCTGGTGACGACTTTGACCCAATGCACCGACCAGGTGTCGGTGCCTTAAATCAACTGCTGATGAGAGATCTCTGCAACAGGTGCGCGTCACCAGCTGAACTGGGTGCCTACGGCCTCTGGGAGAAAAGGCAGAACAAAGGTCCTAATTAATGACAGAGCAGCCGTGCTGGCCCTAACACTACTTATTATACACTCTGCTGTATACGTCATGGCTGTGTCATTATACTGTTTATACCGTTTATATTGTAAATTGTATTTTTTTAGTTGAAGTTTTAAGGGTGGTTTTCTTTTTTATTTAGCCTATTTTGAAGTTTAATTTATTTATTACTTTGCTACACCGTGGGCCCGAGAGGACTGTAATTTTACTTATGCTGTATTTTGAGCATGTATAGCATATTTGACATTAAAGTTGACTTTAACTTTTGCTTGTGTACTATTCATTAGAATTAAATTTGCCACAAATAATATTAAAATGTTAGTGAATATTCTAAATATAGATAAAAAGAGCACTGTAATTTGAGATGAAAGAATAATTTTCATAAAGTTGAAATTGAATTGTAAGTAAAAGTAATGATTTTCAATAAATACATAAACCTGTCAAATGTCAGTTTAAAACCCGGGAAGAACAAAAGATCATATTTATTTATTTTGAGACACTTTCACAAAAAGAATTCAAATTGATGATAATGAGGAGATAGAGGCTTGAGGGAGGAGTCGATACAAAACTCAGATGTTCCACGATCTACTTATGTGAGAGCAGAGAGAGGACAGAGAAGAGTGGACACACAGTTTTAACATGTGATGGACTGTAGGACAGGATTGCTGCTGCTAACTATCTGCTGGGCAGGTGAAGATCTTCACTCATCCTAATTGTTCTGAGCTTTTATTTTTTTATTATTATCAGTGCGTCATGTTTCATCTTGTAACCAGGTGTTGATGCTCAGACTCAACACAGTCTGGACCAGAGGTTAAGAGCTGGAGAATCTCTCACACTGACCTGTACAGCCTCTGGATTCACATTCAGCAGCTACGAAATGAACTGGGTCAGACAGGCTCCTGGAAAAGGGCTGGAGTGGATCAGTGCTATCAACTATGGTGGGGGCAGCAAGTACTACTCTGAGTCAGTCAAAGGCTGGTTCATGCATCTCCAGAGACAACAACAAACAACTGAATCTGCAGATGAACAGTCTGAAGACTGAAGATTTACATATTTATTAACCGATAACTCGATGGTCACAGTGACTGAGTCAGTTCAGCAACTGTACAAAAAACACACTTCTAAAACTTACGGTGTGAAGGGCAGCATCTGAATTTACCTCTGTCTTTTATTATATTTGAAATATACATGAATTACATGGTAGAAAAATGGGAATTAACATCATGTTTTTAATCAAATACCTTTGTATTTAGTGCCATCATAACATATAGTCTGCCCAGTCTTGACCTCTAGACCTCCAGTAGACTTTTCTGTTGAGCATGTGAATAATTTCTTCTAATTTTCAACATCTTTACTTCATGTATCACAAATGATCCTCATAATAACTAATTTCATAATCTTTGTTGATTCATCCGCTAATCTCTCAAGTTTGTTTTATGGTCCACTATTATTTTCCAAAAACAATTAACCTGAAGGAAATCTATCATCTGTTTCCAACAACTGTCCCACGTCGACTCTAATGCTGCCTCCATTACCACAGAATCCCTGATCCAGTTCAGCTGGTTTCAGAACTTCACTTTGGATCTTTGTTGTTTCTTTAGCAGTTCAGTTCCAATGTGTTTGTAGATTAACTACAAAATACATTTAAATGTTTTTAACACATTAATTCGAGTTGATAACAGTTTATTTTTATGATTTATCTTTAACATGTTACAATTAAGTAACTAACAACACTTTCTCTCCACATATGGCTCACGGTCATATGATGTCAGGTTTTCACTCTTGTAGTAGCTCAGTTGGAATCAGCGTTGATGCTTCTCATGTTTGATTCTATGGAAATCAGAGAGTTGTTCTTTGAGCTATCAGCATAAAACCATCACATCAGACTGTCCAGTGAGTTCTCTGCACTGGCTCTCAACATCAACCATGTTCTCTGCAGCTCTGCTGCTGTTGTTGCGCTGGATGTGAGTCTCTGGATTTTGTCAAAGTCAGAGTTTCTCTGTCTGAGTGTGATTTTATAATCAGCATTTTCTTTGTTGTTTAACAGGTGTGAAGTGTCAACAGTTAACTCAGCCTGCCTCTGTGACTGTGCAGCCAGGTCAGGTCTGACCATCACCTGTCAGGTCTCTATTCTGTTAGCAGCTACTGGACAAACTGGATCAGGCGGCTGCAGAAGGACTGGAGTGGATTGGATGCAGCTGTTTCAGACCACCCCAGTTTACAAAGCTTCACTGAAGAACAAGTTCAGTATCAGTGTAGACTCTTCCAGCAACACAGTGACTCTAAATGGAGTGAACGTGCAGCCTGAAGACGCTGCTGTGTATTACTGGTAGAGACACACAATATTTCCGACATCAACAGAGCTGAACAAAAACCCCTCAGAGCATCAACACAACATCACCAGAGGGGGCGCCATCAGACCAGGAATAATTTCAAGGGAAGAAGACATCACTATTCATTCAGTGGCAGGTGTGTGTGACAATGATGATGATATTGATATTGTGTGTGTAAGAGATAGTAAAAGAGTGGAGCCTTAAAATCGTTCACACATGTTAACACTGTAGAATCAGATGAATGACGGAGATACTGTTGATTTGTGCTTCCACATGTTCGACGTGTGATCTCCCACCAGACTCATTGGTTGTGCAGCCTGGTGACGCTCAAATATCACCTGTCAGCTCACTGCTTGTTCTTTGACTCATAACAACTGTGGGTTTATTTAATGAAGCTGACAGTTTTGAAAATTAGATGAATGAATCTAAGGATGTGTTATTTATTTAATCTTTTATCTATGGTGCCCCACTCCCTCTTTATGTTTTTCATTGTATTAAAAATTTTACTTTTAATTAATATTAAAATGTCATTGTTGAAATATTCTAGAAATATAGATAAAAGAGCACTGTAAATTTGAGATAGACGAATCATTTTCAGAAAAGTTGACATTGAATTATAAGTAGAAATAATTTCTCAATAAAGATATAAAACCTGTAAATATCAGTTTTGAAACCCAAAGAACAAAAAGGTCAGATTGATTTATTGCAGACAAACTCTAGGAACATTCAAACTGATGATGATATTAAATGAAACTGAGGAGAGTCGATGCAAACTCAGTGTGTTCCACGTCTGTGAGAGCAGAGAAGGGAGGACAGAAGAGTGGACACACAGTTTAACATGATGGACTGTGGACAGACTGCTGCTTCTACAACTATCTGCTGGGCAGGTGGTCTTCACTCATCCTAATTGTTCACACCCTTTTATTTTATTATTATCTGAACCTTCATGTTTCATCTTGTAACCAGGTGTTGATGCTCAGACTCTGACACAGTCTGGACCAGAGGTTAAAAGACCTGGAGAATCTCACACACTGACCTGTACAGCCTCTGGATTCACATTCAGTGACTTCTGGATGGTCTGGGTCAGACAGGCTCCTGGAAAAGGGCTGGAGTGGAGTCAGTGCTACCAGCCTGATGGGGCACGTACTACTCTGAGTCAGTCAAGGCAGTTCATGTCTCCGAGGAACAACAACAGAGCACAGCTGAATCTGCAGATGTAGTCTGAAGACTGAAGATTCTGCTGTTTATTGTGTGCTCGAGACTCTAGTGACTGAAGTCAGTTCAGCAGCTGTACAAAAACACACACTTCATATTGAAATGCTTTATAAATTGATTTATTTGGTAAATACAAAAAGGCGTTCATCAGCATATCAGTGCCATCATGACTTTATTACTAGAGTAAATTTATACAGTTTTTAACTCTCTTGCCCTCAGGCAAGGTTGTCTATAAGTATGTGAATAATATAGTTGCAATCTGGTGATTGATATTTTCTCACATATCATTAATTATACTCTTGCAACAGTTAACCTTGATCCTCAACACTCTGTCAGATTGGTTTAACCTGCAGTGAATTCCCAAATCCTTGTTAAAAAATAATTAACTTCTGGAAACCTATCTTTGATTCCAGACTAATAAATAGCATACTAGAAATCTATGTCGGTGGTAAATTACTGCACAAATTCAGCTGGTTCAGAGCTCATTGTGTGATTCTTGGCTGTTTTTAATTTTGGGGCCCTCAGGAGTGTCTGACCTGGGAGGACTTGTTGTTAGACTGTATAATTACCTTGAAGAATCTAAAAACTGCTTTAAAGACCCGATTCCCAAGTTTTATCTTACATCATTTTGTTTGGGACAAGAGACAGGTTTCTCAACCACAAATCAATTAAATGTTTCAACACATTAACACATACATCAATGTTCAACTGACATTTGTTTCATTTATTAATAATATCTGCCAAATGTTATAGTGGTCTTAATTAAAGTAAAAAGATTTACTTATAAAACAGAATTATTTGACTTTGGTTTCACTCTTCTGTGGCTCAGTTAGATCAACGTTGATGCTTCTCATGTTTGATTCTATGCAAATCCAGAGTTGTTCTTTGTTCCTCAACTGTAAACCATCACATCAGACTGTCAGTGGAGTTCTCTGCACCTGACTCTCAACATCAACCATGTTCTCTGCAGCTCTGCTGCTGCTGTTGGCAGCTGGATGTGAGTCTCTGGATTTGTCCAAAGTCCAGAGTTTCTCTGTCTGGTGGTTATAATCAGCATTTTCTTTGTTTGTTTAACAGGTGTAGAAGTGTGAACAGTTGACTCAGCCAGCCTCTGTGGGCTGTGCAGCCAGGTCAAGGGTCTGACCATCTGTCAGGTCTCTTATTCTCTCAGCAGCTATGCTACACACTGGGATCGCGGGCAGCCTGCAGGAAAGGTTGGGTGGATTGGAAGGCAGAATGTTGGATACACCCCAGCTTACAAAGCTTCACTGAAGAACAAGTTCAGCATCAGTTTAGACTCTTCCAGCAACACAGTGACTCTAAATGGAGTGAACGTGCATTACAGAAAGTTTGCTGCTTGTACATTACTGTGCCAGAGAGACACAATAACACAAACCATCAACAGAGGCTGAACAAAAACCTCTCAGGGCATCAACACGATATCACCAGAGGGCACCATCAGACAGATAGTCTCAAAGGAACCACACATATGTTTTCCTTATTTCTTCAGTGGCGTGTGTGTGTGTGTGAAATTGTGAAAGAGAGAAAGAGAAGTAATGAGAGAGAAAGAGAAAGATAATAGAGAGAAAGAGAGAGGGAAATGTCTTAAAATCATTCTGAGTATATACTTACAATGTAGAATCAGATGAATAGTTGAGATAAATTTCATTTGTGCTCCACACATGGTCAGACTGCGCTGGTCGAGCAAACCAGACTGGCTGGTCTTTCCCTGATTACCTCTCTGACTGTCCCCTTGTCAGCTCTTTACTTATCCTTTGACTCATACAAACTGTGGGTTAACTTTGAAGATGCTGACTCAAAGTTGATGAGAAATATTTGGGACCTGAACTGGGCATTCCTTATAAACAAGAAGGGTCAGATGGAGAAACCCACAACATCAGCTCAAGGGGACAGAACAGACCCAGCACATTAGGAAGGGACTTAAACGACTCTACCCCCATTCACACCTTGAACAGGTTGGCCTCATCATTGATATAATGATGAGGTGAGACAACTGACTTAACAGGGGACAGTCTGGGACAGAAAACCCTCACATGATGGTTGGGGTTGTCCACTCTGGTTTACAATTTACAGGAAAATCAAACCTCAGGGTTAAAACCTGGGAATTGAAACCAAGTTGAAAAATAAAAGCCTTTTAAATAGAAGTGAACCACCTTCAGGCAAGATAACAGCATCAGGCATCTTAGTCCTTAGCACTTATACCTGTATGAATACTGAATATTACAATGAAACTGATGACATACACATCCCTAATCTGTCTTAAGTAAAAATAGCATTACTTCCATAATAACTAAGAAGATTAAAGTAAGAGTGAAACCTTTTGTCACAAAAACCCCTCTGAGATTTAACATAACATCACCAGAGGGGGCGCCATCAGACCAGGAATCATTTCAAGGGAACCAGAGACATGTTTCTTCCTTATTTCTTCAGTGACAGATGTGTGTGTGCATGAATGGTCGTACGCACGTTTGCATAAGAGAGAGAGAGTGGAGCCTTAAAATCGTTCACATGTTAACACTGCAGAATCAGATTCATGACGGAGATACTGTTGATTTGTGCTTCCACATGTTCGACTGTGCTGATCTCCTCCCACCAGACTCATTGGTTGTGCAGCCTGGTGACTCTCAAACTATCACCTGTCAGCTCACTGCTTGTTCTTTGACATAACAACTGTGGGTGTATTTAATGAAGCTGACAGTCTTGAAAATTAGATGAATATGAATCTCTAAATGTTGGGTCCTGAACTGGGCCTTCACAAAAACAGAGATGGACTGTAGAGAGAAGCTACAACCTTCAGCTCAAGGGGAGAAGAACAGAAGCATCACTCATTCATATGTGAACCGTCTGTCAGAGAGAGACAAATGGATTTTCTCCAAGCAGAATTTTTCTGCTCAATTAAGAGCAAACAACTTCTTTTCATAAAAAAACCTATTTCACAGCAGGACAGTTTGTACATGTGGTTCAGTGCAGTGAGGATGCTCTGACCTACACAGGAGAGACCAAACGACCTCTACTCAAACACACGGTTACTGTCCAAGCTGATTTTAACTCTCATGTGTTATATAATTGCTCTTTTACTTATTGTGCTTCTGCTGTATACATCATGACTGTGTCATTATACTGTTTATACTGGTTAAATTATAAATTGTATAGTTTTAGTTGTAGTTTTAAGAGTGGTTTTCTTTTTTATTTAGCCTATTTTGAAGTTGTATTTATTTATTACTTTGTTGCACCGTGGGCCCGAGAGGACTGTAATTTTACTTATGCTGTATTTCGAGCATGTATAGCATATTTGACATTAAAGTTGACTTTAACTTGACTTTGACTTTTGCTTGTGTGCTATTTTCCTAGATTAAAAAATGTACTTGCAAATCATATGCAAATAATACTAAAAGGTCATTCATGAGATATTCTAAATACAGACAAAAGAGCACTCTGAATCTGACACCAAAGAATAATAATAATTTTCAGATAGTTCAATTTGAATGATAAGTAAGAAATAATGATTTCTCAACAAATACATAAACCTGACATATCAGTTTAAAACCCGGAAAAACAAAAAGATCATATTAATTTATGGTCTGGGTCAGACAGGCTCCTGGAAAAGGGCTGGAGTGGATCAGTTTTATCAGCAGCGGTGGGGGCAGCAGCAAGTACTACTCTGAGTCAGTCAAAGGCCGGTTCATCATCTCCAGAGACGACAACAGAGCACAGCTGAATCTGCAGATGAACAGTCTGAAGACTGAAGATTCTGCTGTTTATTATTGTGCTCGATGGTCACAGTGACTGAAGTCAGTTCAGCAGCTGTACAAAAACACACTTCTAAAACTTACTGGTGTGAAGGGCAGAAGCATACTGTTTTTTAAATTGATATTTATTTACCTCCTTCTATTTTAATGATCTTCATAATATACATGATATAAGTCATAAAGATCTGAGGAAATAACATGACAGTTTTAGCAAAAATGACACAATATTTTGATGTGAACATGACTTTGGATAAACATTAACAGTCAGTCTCTTGACCTTGTCTGGGCAGTATGTCAATAATTTAGTTGCAATTTGTCCTTAATGACGCCTTTCTGCATATAACATAAACCATCCTCAACACAATTTCTTCATTTCTGTTAATCCACCAACACTGTCAGGTTATTTTGTAACCTGCAGTGGTCCAATACAAATAAACTTTGGGAAATTTATCTTCAGAATGCAAAGTATTTTAGAAATTCATGAACCATGGGCAACACCAATACTGTCTTCATTACCAGAAAATCTTTGATATGGTTCATCTGTCTTCAGATTTTCCATTGAATTTTTTTTTTGTTCCTCTGCACTTATAACTATTGGTGGCCTTTAGGTTTCTGTCCTGGGACAACCCATTGTTATTCTGTGGAATTTACTTCAATAGTCTAAAAACTACTTCTAAAGACGTGATTATCAATCTTTTTATCTTACATCACTGACCGTTTCTCTTTTTTTGGAACTCAGTGCTGAGGTTACTGAAACACAAAATAAAATTTAACTATTACAACAAATTAACAAACACAGCAGAGTTCAAGTGAGACTTGTTTCATTTCATTAGAAATGAGTAACTAATAACAGTTGAATCTTCATGCGTAAAACATATGGCGTCAGGTTTTCACTCTTCTAGTG
>JABWDL010000233.1:0-11517 GCA_015343265.1 Pao palembangensis | reverse complement strand
AGAACAGGATTTAAGACCTCTTTCATTATATGAATGGGGCAATGCGCAAGCGCTTACTCCGGTGGATGAACAAGAACAGTGGAGTGAAAATGGGGCTAAAGTGGTTGGCATTGAACATGGCCCCAACGGACAACAAGTGGAAATATGGCAAAACGAAAAAGGTCTCTTAGTGGTTCCCAAGCGATTTGTCAGAGACATGTGCCTAGAAGCACACGGCCCATCACACTTGGGGATCGATGCCATGAAAAGATTCTGCAAAAACTTTTGGCATCCAGACCTACCTTCAGTACTGGCAGCTATCGCACTCAAATGTGAAATCTGCACCCAGTACAACTGCAGACCAGGCATCAAGAATGTTCCTGGTCTATTTCCAGTGCCTAAAACAACTGGTGAAGAAATCCTGATGGATTTTACAGACATGGGAGTGCGGGCAAGGGGAAAAAGATATTTATTAGTGATAATAGATGTCTACTCTGGATGGCCCGAGGCGTATCCTACCGCAAAGGAGGATGCGGCCGCAGTGATCAAAGCTTTGATTAATCACTATATTCCAAATCATGGGTTCCCCAAGAGAATCAGATCAGACAATGGGTCCCATTTTAAAAACAAACACTTGGCGCAAGTGGAACAACAATTAGGTCTGACCCACAAATATGGCACAGTTTACCACCCCCAGTCACAGGGTAAGGTGGAAAGAATGAATCAGCACATCAAAACTAAATTAGCTAAAACAATGGCCTCAACTGGCCTCAATTGGATAGATGCATTGCCATTGGTCCTCATGACCATAAGATATTTGGTGAACCGTCAAACAGGGTTCACTCCATTTGAGCTCCAACACGGACGTCCCTTCTCAGGACCCTGGGGTGCCGTGGGACCATCCGCAACTTGCAACCCAAAGGTAATGTACAAAATTCTTAAACATATGGCTATCAGTCTTTCTCTCCAGCTTCCACCCTTGACGGAGGAGAGACCAGAGCTAGCAGGAGAAGAATTCCTCCTGCTGAAGGTCTTCAAGAGGAAGTGGCAGGAACCCCGTTGGACAGGGCCACACCGTGTCACAGCAAGGACCACCACAGCTGTTCGCCTTGAAGGGAAAGGATCCACGTGGTTTCATCTGTCACAGTGTGCCAGAGTGCCTACAACATCAGAGGAAAAGGGGACTGCGACGTCAGATACCCCCAACGCGTAACAGGTGAAGTGCTAGCAACCTCTCCCTGCAACGATGGCTCCCACACAGAGGATCACCCGATACATCGATCCATTCCCGGAAGAGGAATCACCATCAGAGGACGAGACACCCCGACCGCCACGGCAGGAACGAAGGAGGATCCGTCCTACATTAAAGAGACAATGTCTTGATTGTTGTTTTTGGATAGATATACTAATTGTGTTCATTGTTCTCGTTGCCTTAATTTCATTTGCCACTAATAAGCTCTCCAGTCACATTCAAAAACCGCTGGTTCGTGGAAACCGCTCTGTTCACCTTAATTTGACTTTAGTGCAACGCCGGACGAAACGATCAGCAATGGGCAGTCAGAACTACTCTATTTGTGCTACTAGTCGTGCTTTACAGTTAAACTATACTCGAGGGGCTACAACTACATATACGTTTGACCTTTGTTCTGTTATTGATTGTGGATCAGATACTGGCAGTTGGAGGGGTTATGATGTTTACTTGTGCAATTTTGTGGCAGGAGGTCCCCCACATAATGGCCCTTGGTGTCCCGATTGGTCCTATGTGTACACCATGTCTGGACCACACAAGAGTTATTATGTTACACCTAAATATAGCAGTCCCTGGAAATAATTCCAAACTAGTTTGACCCTTACCCGAGGATGGAGTAACGACCAAACGAATCGTATTATGTTATCGGTCGCCAATTTATCTCATAATCCTTACTCCTCGGACCTATTAGCCAGAACGATGTGTCCCACTAGCAATACATCTATGCATTTGGCATTGGGTGTGAGCCTAGCTGGAAAAGATGCGTTCGGCCTTGTTAGACTAAATTTTCATGACCCTGCATTAGTGACGGAAAAAACTGGCAACACCACCGGGGCAAAACCCCAATTAGTGAATTCTGGTAACATACCTTTAGTTTTTGCCTCAGATTTCACTCAATTAACCCCCATTGAATTCATTTCCATGAGTACGGGATATGCTGAGGAAAATCTATGGCTCTCATGGCTAGCCCAGGAGGCAAGGAGTCATATCAAAGGGAATTGTGTAGCTTGTGCCTCTGCTAGACCACACTTGTATACTGAACCAGCTCCCCTTTACCCTTATGACTCATGGGGCTTTAATTGCATGATGAAATTAACAACAGAAATGAATCCGGCTAACTGCTCCGTACTGACTTCTATCTACCCCCCAATTAGTAATGATACTAAGACAGGACCATTCAAGCCCCACAGGGGGCCCCCAAATCGTTTTATGTGTTTCAACTTTACGGGAAACAGGTATGATTATGGCACTATTCCTGATGATTTGTGCAACCACACGACACCAGGAAATGCCTCTCGAATAGGCCTAATTCCACGTTCAGGTTTATTCTGGTATTGCGGAGGCGGCCTTCACACAGGGTTGCTACCAGGTGCAAGAGGAAGTTGTGCCATGGTACACCTCGCGGCTCCTCTTACTTTAATAGGGCATAAGTTGGTTCGTTCCGCTCCTACAACCCCAGGATCCCTTACAGCTCGACGGAGGCGACATGTCTTGGCTAAACAAGATCTATCAAAAGATTATTTTGATCTGACCAAATATACACCAACTTACATAGATGTGATTGGCATTCCTAGAGGCGTCCCTGACAAATATAAATTAGTGGACCAAGTTACAGCAGGGTTTGGAAACATTCCCGTTGTGTCGGCACTATTCCCCGTCACACCAAACAAAAATGTTGACAGAATTAATTATATTCATTATAATGTTCAAAGATTGGCAAACCTTACCAGAGATGCTGTAGAGGGCCTCTCTGAACAACTGGCAGCGACATCACTGATGGCTATACAGAATCGCATGACCCTAGATATGCTCTTAGCAGAGGGGATTGTTCAATGTTTGGTGACATGTGTTGTACTTTCATCCCCAATAACACTGCTCCTGATGGGTCTGTGACGCGTGCCCTAGAAGGCCTTCGAACCCTGTCTAATGAAATGTTGGAAAATTCTGGGATTGACAATCCGCTCGGTGACTGGATGACCGGTATTTTTGGCAAATGGAAAACTTTTATTATTGCTCTGTTGACTTCTATTGCTTCATTTTTGGCTATAATTCTTACTTGCGGATGTTGTTGTGTTCCTTGTATTCGCGCTCTGTGTGTACGTTTCATCTCTTCTACCATTGAGAAATGCTCTCAGCCTAAAACAGACACGATGATGCCACTTTTGCCGTCCAATCCATCAGCCCCGGAACCGGACGAAGATGACCTGCCTATGTATGCGTTTGATCTTTAATATGTCCTCTTTTAGAGGCCAACAGGGGGAATGTAGCAAAATGAACATTTGTTCTATTGTTGATGTACATGTAATCATATAAGGCTTTATTTTTCTGTCCTGTGTCTACGTGTCCCACGCATATCTTACTTCGCCAAGGACAATCACATACGGAGTCGTGGATCACTCGCGATAGACCATACACAGCGGCGCCGATCAGGCGTCTTGCGTCAATGCTGCATAGTTCTCACGTAATTAGCAGATACGCCGAATGTTCAAGGGGCCTGTGCGCGGAAGAAGAGATGCTCTTTTGCACCCCCGCGGGTCTGTGTGAGTTGCCACAGAGTTTCAGAGAGACCACAGTCGACTGTGCAGAATAAATCTTGCTTGCTAGTTCTGGTTTCCTTTGAGTTCCTTTGACGAACACGCCCGGACCCCAAATTTGCAACACTACCATTAGCAAAACACCTTCAGCCCATTTTTGCATTTACATTTAAGGGACAACAGTATACTTACACTCGCATGCCACAAGGGTTTTCGCTTACTCCAGGTATTTTTAACACTGTCTTAAAAAACCTCTTGCAGACCTCCCCAACTTTGCTGGAGGGGGTTTTTCTGATCCAATATGTCGACGACCTTTTGTTGGCTGCCACTTCCCGTTCTGCATGCCTTTTGGGAAATTTGATCTCGGGCAGAGGGACAGAACTTACCACAGATCAACGTCAGGCCATTCTTACCCATAAAAAACCTGAAACAGTGAAAGAAATGATGGCCTTTTTGGGTCTTATTAATTTCTCTAGGCACTTTATCCCAGACTATGCTAGGCAAACTGAACCTTTGAGACAGATAATGTAAAAAGAGGGCTTAGGCAACCCACGAGCCATTCTCAAATGGACCTCGGCTGCCGAAGACAGCTTCTATTGTATTCGGCTTACTCTGGCACATGCGGCTGCATTGGCCAAACCCAATTACAATCTTCCATTCTTTTTGGATGTTGCCGAGAAGGTGACAACCGCTTCGGCATGCCTTTTTCAGCAACAACAGGGGGAGAGGAATGTATTAGGCTATTATAGCATTATTTTGGATCCAGTTGAACTAAAAACTCCTCCCTGCACAAGATACGTGGCAGCATTGGCTAAATTAATTCAGAAGACTGAAATGGTTGTTCAAAAACATCATTTGGTGGTAAACACGAGCCATGCAGTGGCAGCATTTATTGCATCGTCTGCATTTTCTATTACACCAGGACGAGAAAGGAAAACATTAGAAATCTTAACACAACCACACATTACCTTCCAGAACACCAAAGTAAATATGGCAGAAGGGATGACTGAGGAACAACAGGAACATGATTGTGTCACAGAGACATGGATGGCAGTGAAAGTAAGACCGGACATAAACTCCACACCCCAGACAGGGAATATAGATTTGTATATAGATGGAAGTTGCCACAAAACAGATCAAGAATTAAAAGCAGGGTTTGCAGTAGTACAAAGAGATGACAACAACACCTTCACAGTGGTAAAACAAGGAGAATTAAGCCCACCATCTGCCCAAAGAGCTGAATTGGTGGCATTGCAAGAAGCATTACAATATGCTGAAGGAAAGAGTGTAAATATTTATACAGATTCTGCATTTTGTTACTTTGTTGTACATAGAGACTTAGGGGCATGGGAAAGGAACGGTTGGAAGACCGCCTCCAATGAGCCTCCAAGGCATGAAGAAGTGTTGAAAGTAATACAGCAACTTATATGGGGACCAAAAACATTAGCTGTAGTAAAGGTAGCGGCACACAGGAGTGATGGGACTGTACATAGTAAGGGGAATGCCGCAGCAGATCAGGCTGCCAAAAGAGCAGCAGGACTTGAATTAGAGCACATAATGGTGTCCTGCACAGTAGAAGAAGAACAGTTAGCTGGAGTAAGACCCTCCTCATTCGGGGACTGGGGGCACGTGCAAGCGCAAGCAACATTGAAAAAACAGGAAGAATTGGCTCAGGCAGGAGCCGTGTGTGAGGAAATTAAAATCTCAGAAGACGGAGAAAAATTGCATCTCTGGAAAGGTCCTAAAGGACAAGACGTGGTACCCAAAAGTTTTCTAAAGATGATGTGTGAAGATTAGATTAGATTAGATTAGATTAGATTCAACTTTATTATCATTACACATGTATAAATACAGGTAACGAAATGCCGTTTAGCATCTAATCAGAAGTGCAAGGTGCAGCAAGCTATATATACAGTGTAGTATACCATACAGTATAGACAGTATGGTTATAGTGAATTATATAGATATATTACTCACAGCTGCTGATCTGCTCCGGTCTTGCCCTCCCCTTCCTGCTGCTCCAGTCCCGTGTTCTCGATTGTGCACACCTGCTCTAAGTTACCAATCATCCACACCTGCAGTTCATCAGCAATCAGCATGCCTATTTAAGGCACAGTTTCTGAAGGTCTCACTGCCAGATCGTGTGTGCATTTATGTCGCTCGTTCCCGCATTGTGTTTTTGGATTGGACTTTGGTTTCGGACTCTGCCTGTGATTGACCTGTCTCTGTTCTGTTGCCCCGGTAAACTAGTTCGCCTGTTTTGTGTTCGACTACGAGATTGCCTGACCCTCTGCTCGTCTGCCTGGAATAAAATCGGATTTTGTTCAACATCTGTGTCGCTCTTGGATCCTACACTGAAGCCTGACATATTACATATATTACATCTTGGGAATATGAACATGTGGAGGTATAAACAGATGTGCTATAGACATTGGGAGAGATGGAGAGGTGAAGAGAGACGGGTCATGGTGGTAGCATGAAGGGGGGGCATGGTAGGGGGCAAGAGTAGTGGCGCAGTGGGGGGACATGGGGGTTCAGCGGGGAGTAGAGTTCAGCAGGGAAACAGCTGCAGGGAAGAAACTGTTCCTAAACCTGCTGGTTTTAGTCCGAAGGCTCCTAAAGTGCTTTCCGGAGGGGAGGAGCTGGAAGAGTCTATGTTTGGGGTGCGAGGGGTCCTTCAGGATGCTATGAGCCCTGCGTAGGCACCGCTTCCTGTGAACATCCTCGATGGAAGGTAGTGGGATCCCTGTGATGCGTTGGGCAGTTTTCACCACCCTCTGTAGTGCTTTCCTGTCAGCGACAGAGCAGTTCCCATACCACACTGTAATACAGTTGGTCAGGATGCTCTCAATCGCACAGCGGTAAAAGTTACTCAGGATATTGGCGGATAAGCGGTTCTTCTTCAGTGTCCTCAGGAAGAAGAGCCGTCGGTGAGCCTTCTTAACCAAGCTGGAGGTGTTAGTTGTCCATGACAGGTTGTCAGAGATGTGGGTTCCCAGGAACTTGAAGCTTGAGACACATTCAACAGCCATGCCATTGATGTGGATAGGAGTGTGTGTGTGTCCCTTCTCCTTCCTGTAATCCACAATGAGCTCCTTGGTTTTGCTGGTGTTGAGGAGTAGGTTATTGTCGGCGCACCAGGCAGCTAGGTGCTGGACCTCTGCTCTGTAGTCTGACTCATCGTTGTTAGTAATGAGTCCGATCACTGTGGTGTCATCTGCAAACTTCACGATGGAGTTGGATCCATACTTAGGCCTGCAGTCATGGGTGAAGAGGGAGTACAGGAACGGGCTCAGCACGCAGCCTTGTGGCATGCCGGTGTTCAGGGTGATGGTGGTAGAGAGGTTGTGGCCAGACTTAACATGTTGGGGTCTGTTGGTCAGAAAGTCCATGATCCAGTTGCATGGACCGGCTCATGTGGGCATAGATGCCATGGCCAGGTTTTGTCAGAATTTCTTGCACCCACAATTGGCAACCATGATGCAAAACTTTAGGCACGGCTGTCCAATTTGCCTCCAATTTAATGTTAAACCAACTGTGAAGGGACCACCAGGCGCCTTCCCACAAATGAAAGGACCAGGAGAAGAAGTTGTCATTGACTTCACAGACATGGGAGACCGGGTAAGTGGTAAGAGATACCTATTGGTTATGGTAGACTCTTATTCTGGATGGCCCGAGGCGTATCCTACCTCAAAGGAGGATGCGCTAGCAGTGCAAAAAGCACTAATCAATCATTATATTGCAGAACATGGGTTCCCAAAGAGAATTCGGTCAGACAACGGGAGCCACTTATAAGAACAAACATTTACAGGAAACTGAGAGATTGATGGGACTCAAACATGCATTTGGGACAGTGTACCATCCACAGTCCCAAGGGAAAGTAGAACGGATGAATGGAGTCCTTAAAATCAGATTGGCTAAAATAGTGAAAGACATAGGATTGACCTGGGTGGATGCTCAACCATTGGCTTTGATGAGCATCAGACAGTCAACAGAACGACAGGTTTCACGCCTTTTGAACTCCATCATGGGAGACCCTTTCCAAGACCTTGGGGAGCAGTGGGACCAATGACAACGGCAACGCCAAAGGTAATGTTTAAGACGCTTAACCATTTGGTGTCTAGTTTGTTTTTGCAGTCTCCAACCTCAGCGGGAGAACGGCCAGACCTGCTGCCGGAGACACATCTATTGCTGAAGGTCTTCCAACGAAAGTGGTCTGAACCGTGCTGGACGGAAACATTGCGTGACTGCAAGGACCAACACTGCAGTTCGCCTGGAAGGCAAAGGATCCACTTGTCCCAGTGTGCAAAAGTGCCCTCGGCTGAGGACAGCAAGGGGTCTGTGACGTCAGAAACCCTCAACGCGTAACAGGTGACGTGCTAGTAACCTCTCCCTGCAACGACTGAAGATGTCCGGACGGATGTCCCAAGATAGACCACCAGGAGTTAGGGAACATCAGAGGATGGAGATCCGCCCTCAGCTCAACCCAGAAGAGGAGGAAGTGGAAGTTTGACCAACGTTGGAGATGGCGCCATCAACAGGGACAAGATGGGTTCTTCCAACCTGGTTGAAAGTATTATTGTGTATAATTGCTTTGCTACTGACTTGCATTTTCATTGCCATTGTTTGTAAACTTGCTAGCACTGAAGTACTTAGGTTGATGGGGGAGCGAGATTTGACAGAAATAACTTCCATGACCAGAAGAACCAGATCTGAGGCACGTGGCACACCTAAAAAAATAAAACAAAGTGATGGTGTTAAGTGTAAGGAGGGGTTAGAATTGGAGTATGACTTGGGGACCACCACCTCTTTTACTTTTGACCTTTGCAAAGCTATCGACTGTGGTTCAGATGAGGCATCATGGAGAGGGTATGACATTTACCTTTGTTTTGATTATACTGTTCATTATAAGTGTGGCACTAAGGGTTATACGTATAGATTGGAAAAATGGTGTCCCACGTGGGGAAGCGTGGTGGGATATACAGGACGACATTGAAACCAGACATGTCAGGAACAAATGTATATGCGACTCGTTCATGGTGGAATAATTTCAAGATTCAACGAGACGCCCCCACCCAAACGATGTTGAATCCCTTGACTTTATCTCTTAAGTGGGATAAGTCCCCTGTGCGGGTCCCAAATAACATTACTCTACATTTGCTCATTGGTGTTGATGTGTCAGGAACAGACCTTCTCCACATTCTGAAAATTGTAATGAAACAAAAATCCACCATTCAGCCTTTAGAGTTACCAGCTGCATCACAGGATAACCATACTGAGGAGGAAAGTAGTAAGCCCATATCTGATGTAATAACTGTAGATTACACCCGTCTCAATCCAGAAAATATAATTAGGCTAAGTACTGGGTATAAAAACGACAACGTTTGGTTACAATGGATTAAAACAGACGGCGTTTCAAATTGGGTATCAAGGATGCGTGGCTTGTCCCCTAGCCCGTCCACACTTGGTGACCGGACCAGCACCCCTCTTCCCCGATGACAAGTGGGGATACGACTGCATGATAAAATTGACTAAAGAACTTGTGCCTAGTAATTGCTACACTTTAGCGGCGATTTATCCTCCTATAAGTAATAAGACCAAAACTGGTCCCTTTACCCCAGTCCCAGGGAACTATACGTGTTTCAATTTTACCAAAAGAAATAGTGGAACATGGCTAGGGAATATTAACCCCGCATGGTGCACTTCCTGGGGCGATGCCTCTCGGATCGGTTCTCAAGGACGAGGAGACTTGCACTGGTACTGTGGAACACACACCCTCTATGTTTCGATTGGAAAAAATGCAGCAGGTACCTGCGCATGGGTAAGGCTGGTAGTGCCATCGTTAATGATGCCATTGTTAATGAGTTGGATCAATGAATAACTCTTCTGATCTGTCGTCCGCCCGAACCCGTCGCCACACTATTACTAAACGATCTTTGAAGGACCATTTTGATTTGACGAAAAATTCCCCAACCTACATTGACTCAATTAGAATCCCAAGAGGTGTACCTGATGAGTTTAAATTGGCTGACCAAGTTGCTGCGGGTTTTGAAAATGTGCCTATCATATCAGCCCTATTTCCGGTCGCACCTTACAAAAATGTCGATCGCACTAACTATGTTCATTATAACGTCCAAAGACTTGCCAATCTGACCAGGGACGCAGTGGAGGGATTAGCTGAACAATTGGCTGCTACTTCCTTAATGGCTGTACAAAACAGGATGGCCTTAGACATGCGCCTGGCCGAAAAAGGAGGAGTGTGTGTTATGATCGGTGAATCCTGCTGCACCTTCATTCCTAACAACACGGCCCCAGATGGCTCTGTCACACGTGCCTTGGAATGATTGCGGACGCTGGCTAATGAAATGAAAGAACATTCTGGCATCACTAACCCAATGGATGAGTGGTTCTTGAAGGTGTTTGGTCAATGGAAAGGTCTCAATGTCTCTCTCCTAATGTCTATCGCAGTTTTTGGAGGTGTGCTTGTTGTTTGTGGATGTTGTTGTGTACCTTGTATTAGAGTACTCTGTATTAGGTTCATTTCACGCACCATCGAAAAAGGAACTGGTTCAGGCCAATCTACGGATGTTGTTATGCCTTTGCTTCCATCAGCTCCGCCCCTAAATGACTTCAAGGATGATAATGATTTGCTTTAAGTTTTTGTGGCCTCCTTCAGAGGCCAACAGGGGGAAATGTGGGATTTTCATATTGCTCATATATTGCTCAGTTATTTGATATTGTTTGATGTGATGTACTGGTGAGGCCTGGAGTGAGTCAGTGCCTGGAGACTAGAGGAAGGGAGGTAGGTCATTGTGGCCGTGGCCTTGGTCGTGGGGATAACAGGATAGCAAACACAAGAGAGAAGATGGGCACCAGGTGGTACAGAGCAGATAAAGGAGGAAGTGGGGAGACAAAGTATGGGAGACCTATCCAGACAATCAGCTACTTTTATTTTTGAGCTTATGAGGTAATGACTATGCATATGCAAATATTATGGGATGTCAGAAGTTCCTCCCATATGTAGAAAACATGAAACCATGAAAAAGTGTACAAAAACAAGAATGTTTTCCTGCTTGTGCGCCTTTCTACTGGTCAGCTGCCGGCGTGCATGCTGAGAGTTGTATTCGCCCGAAGCTTCGAATAAAACTTGGTCTCAAACCATCACTCGATTCTGCTAATTCTTCCACGCTTGGACACACACCACCTTAAGAGAAGACAACACTACCAGTTTGTAAACTACCCCACGAGAGACAATAGAACAATAGACCTCCTGTATGAAAATGCAAAGGACGCATACAGTGCCAACACCCTTCCCCCACTCAGAAGATCAGATCACAACCTGGTTGTTTTGACACCAAAGTACGTTCCTCTTGTCCAGCGGCAGCCTGCATCCACAAAGACAGTTAGGAGGTGGAATCAGGAGGCCCAAGAGGCACTGCAGGACTGCTTTGAGTCTACTGACTGGGACATGCTCTGTGATCCAATTGGGAAGGACATCAACAGCATGACTGACTGCATCACAGAATACATTAAATTCGGTGAACACACCACCCTGCCAGCCAGGACTGTACGCTGCTTCCCCAACAACAAGCCCTGGATCACCAGTGACCTGTAAGCCCTGCTCAACCAGAAAAAGAAGGCCTTCAGGTTGGGCGACAAGGAGGAGATGAGAAGGATGCAGCACGACCTGAAGGCAGAGCTGAGGAGGGCTAAGGACTCCTACAGGAGGAAGCTGGAGGCCAAGCTCCAGCAGAA
>JABWDL010002573.1:0-12996 GCA_015343265.1 Pao palembangensis | reverse complement strand
GAAGGGACGTGCCCTGAACACCTCACCAGGGAGGCGTCCGGGAGGCATCCTTACTAGGTGCCCGAGCCACCTCATCTGACTCCTCTCAATGCGGAGGAGCAGCGGCTCTACTCCGAGCTCCTCCCGGATGGCAGAGCTTCTCACCCTATCTCTAAGGGAGAGCCCAGCCACCCTGCGGAGGAAACTCATTTCGGCCGCTTGTACCCGCGATCTCGTTCTTTCGGTCACTACCCAAAGCTCATGACCATAGGTGAGGGTAGGAACGAAGATCGACCGGTAAATCGAGAGCTTCGCCTTTCGGCTCAGCTCTCTCTTCACCACAACGGAACGGTGCAGAGTCCGCATTACTGCGGACGCCGCACCGATCCGCCTGTCGATCTCCCGCTCCATTCTTCCCCCACTCGTGAACAAGACCCCGAGGTACTTGAACTCCTCCACTTGGGGGAGGATCTCCTCCCCGACCCGGAGAAGGCACTCCACCTTTTTCCGGCTGAGAACCATGGCCTCAGACTTGGAGGAGCTGATTTTCATCCCGGCCGCTTCACCCTCGGTTGCGAACCGGTCCAGCGAGAGCTGGAGGTCACGGACTGATGAAGCCAACAGGACCACATCATCTGCAAAAAGCAGAGACCCGATCCTGAGGCCACCAAACCAGACCTCCTCAACACCGTGGCTGCGCCTAGAAATTCTGTCCATAAAAGTTATGAACAGAATCGGTGACAAAGGGCAGCCCTGGCGGAGTCCAACCCTCAAATGAGTTCGACTTACTACCGGCGATGCGGACCAAACTCTGACACCGGTCATACAGGGAGCGGACAGCCTGTATCAGGGGGCCCGTCACCACATACTCCCGGAGAACCCCCCACAGGATTCCCCGAGGCACGCGGTCGAATGCCTTCTCCAGATCCACAAAACACATGTAGACTGGTTGGGCAAACTCCCACGCACCCTCAAGGACCCTGCTGAGGGTGTAGAGCTGGTCCATAGTTCCACGTCCAGGACGAAAACCGCACTGCTCCTCCTGAATCCGAGGTTCGACTATCCGACGGACCCTCCTCTCCAGTACCCCTGAATAGACCTTGCCAGGTAGGCTGAGGAGTGTGATCCCCCTATAGTTGGAACACACCCTCCGGTCCCCCTTCTTAAAAAGAGGGACCACCACCCCGGTCTGCCAATCCAGTGGTACCTCCCCCGATGTCCACGCGACGTTGCAGAGTCGTGTCAACCACGACAACCCTACAACGTCCAGAGCCCGAAGGAACTCCGGACGTATCTCATCCAC
Organism: Pao palembangensis; assembly: GCA_015343265.1. NCBI lineage: Eukaryota > Metazoa > Chordata > Actinopteri > Tetraodontiformes > Tetraodontidae > Pao > Pao palembangensis. The sequence goes on along the minus strand of JABWDL010002573.1, from coordinate 11,714 downwards.
CCCCGGGGCCCCGCCACCGAGGAGCCCCTCAACAACCTCGGCCACATCGAGCCCGGAGACAAGAAAACCCGCCTCCGACCCCCCCAGGCCCCGCCTCCCCACTGGAAGGCGTGCCGGCGGGATTGAGAAGGTCTTCGAAGTATTCCTTCCACCGATCCACAACGTCCCGAGTTGAGGTCAGCAGCACACCATCCCCACCGTACACAGTGTTGACAATGCACTGCTTCCCCCTCCTCAGGCGCCGGATGGTGGTCCAGAACCTTTTCGAAGCCGTCCGGAAGTCGCTCTCCATGGCCTCCCCGAACTCCTCCCACGCCCGGATCTTTGCCTCGGCGACCGCCGCAGCTGCACCCCGCTTGGCTCGCCAGTACCTGTACCTGTCTCAGCTGCCTCAGGAGTCCCACAGGCCCAAAAGGCCCAGTACGACTCCTTCTTCAGCTTGACGGCATCCCTCACCGCCGGTGTCCACCAGCGGGTTCGGGTGTTGCCGCCACGACAGGCACCGACCACCTTGCGGCCACAGCACCGGACGGCCGCCTCGACAATGGAGGCACGGAACATGGTCCACTCGGACTCAATGTCCCCCACCTCCTCCGGGACATGGTTGAAGCTCTCCCGGAGGTGGGAGTTGAAGCTCCACCTGACAGGAGATTCTGCCAGGCGTTCCCAGCAGACCCTCACAATACGCTTGGGCCTGCCGGGCCTGTCCGGCATCCTCCCCCACCAACGAAGCCAACTCACCACCAGGTGGTGATCAGTTGACAGCTCCGCCCCTCTCTTCACCCGAGTGTCCAGAACATGCGGCCGCAAGTCCGAGGACACGACTACAAAGTCGATCATCGAACTGCGGCCCAGGGTGTCCTGGTGCCAAGTGCACATATGGACACCCTTATGTCTGAACATGGTGTTCGTTATGGACAATCTGTGCCGAGCACAGAAGTCCAACAACAGAACACCACTCGGGTTCAGATCAGGGGGGCCATTCCTCCCAATCACGCCCCTCCAGGTCTCACTGTCACTGCCGACGTGAGCATTGAAGTCATCCAGGAGGACGAGGGAACCCCTAGAAGGAGCACTCTCTAGTACTCCCTCTAGGGACTCCAAAAAGGGTGGATACGCTGAACTGCTGTTGGGGCCATAGGCACAAACAACAGTCAGGATCCGTCCCCCCACCCGAAGGCAGAGGGAGGCTACCCTCTCGCCCACCGGGGTAAACTCCAATATACAGGCACTAAGCCGGGGGGGGACAAGAATCGCCACCCCTGCCCGCCGCCTCTCCCCGTCGGCAACTCCAGAGTAGAAGAGAGTCCAACCCCTCTCGAGAAGGCTGGTTCCAGAGCCCTTGCTATGCGTCGAGGTGAGGCCGACTATATCTAGTCGGAACTTCTCGACCTCACGCACCAGCTCAGGCTCCTTCCCCATCAGAGAGGTGACGTTCCACGTCCCTAGATCTAGCTTCTGCAGCCGGGGATCGGACCGCCAAGGTCCCCGCCTTCTTCTGCCACCCAACTCACACAGCACCCGACCCCTTTGGCCCCTCCTGCAGGTGGTGAGCCCACTGGAAGAGGGTCCCATGTCGTTCCTTCGAGCTATGCCCGGCCGGACCCCATGGGCAAAGGCCCGGCCACCAGGCGCTCGACAGCGTGCCTCACCCCCAGGCCTGGCTCCAGGAGGGGGCCCCGGTGACCCGCGTCCGGGCAAGGGAGACCCAAGACCAAATTTCTCACTCATCATAAGGGGTCTTCTTTTCCCCTCTTTAAAATAATAAAGCGTATCTAAAAAAGAAATGTAGCGTTGTTCTGCCAAGTCCCCACAGGGAGCCCACTCTGTAGACAGTGAGGACTAAGCTTCTGTGATGGACGCTCTTTAGCCTCCAGAGGAAGATCAGGCGTTGATGAGCCTGACTGTAGACCGAGGTGTGTGTTGACTCCATTCTCCTGTAGTTGATCACCAGTTCTTTGTTTTTGTCAACATTCAGGATCAGGTGATGTCTGCTGCACCGTTCCACAAAAGACTTTCTCCTCTCTGTTGTCCTCTTCCTCATCACTTTGAATGAAATCCACCAGCTTGTGTCGTCTGCATTCCAAAGACCAATATCCAGTTTTCTAGGGGTGGAGTCAGTCCCCAGTGGGCCCAGTTTGCTGTCCAGATGCTGAGGGATAAAGGCCGAGCTGAAGTCGACAGACATCATCCAGACCACAGCGTCCTTTTCCTCCAGATGTTCCAGGGACAGGTGGAGTGCAGTGAATATGGCTTTCTCTGTGGCACCGTTAGGGTGGCAGCAGATGGGAGTGGGTTGAGGGGAGTTTGATCCTTGTTCAGCCTTTTGAAGCACTTCATTATTATTGGTGGGTGACAATCATTCACCACTCCCTCTCCTCCTCTCCTCCTTTTCTTCTCACCAGGATTATCAGTGTGTCCAGACTTCCTCGCCATTCTGTCTCTCTCTCCCTTTTCTCTCTTTCTGCAGGTCTTCCATCTCCAGACCTGCTGCACAGACAAACCCAGGGTCCACTGTCAGCATCTGCCTATGCTGTTCCCTTTTTTATGAAAACCCAGTTTAAAGCCGTGACATGTTAATGACTGTCATTTACGTGGGTTTACATGGGCCAGCGCCTCCGTCCGTCCATCCGTACTGATTTCTGCTGTCCAACAATTTACACCAGCTGCGTCCGCGTTGTGGGGCCAACAGGATGCTGAATGAAACCATGTTGGCCCACGTGATGTTACCACTTTATAGTTCTGTAGATGAAAAACACGTTAAACGCTGTAAGCATTAATTGAAGTAAATGTATGACATGTTAGTTACTCTCGTTTTCAGCAGTCAGACTGATCTGTTGTACGCTGGGATTGATCAGATACAAATGTTTCCTTAATCACACGTGTGTCCTATCACATATTGACTCCTGCACTGAGATCTACGCTCTTTCTACACTAGCTTGATAAATAATGTGTGAGGAACCGGCCAAGCCGGTAAGTTAAGTGATGCGGACCTGTGTTAACAAGGTGTTTGGTGTTACGTCTTATCAGGGGACGCGGCCGACGAGACACACCTGCGACTCATCAGCACCGCAGCTATTTTAGGAGCGCTCACGGACGCACCGGTGTCGAGACGTTGTTGAAGCGAGAGGTAAAGGTCAAGTAAAAGTAAAGAGGGGGCCACCAATCTCCTGTGAGAGGATTGAGTTCCGTGGAACTAAGAACGCTGGCGGGTTGCTGAGCGAAGCCCAGCACTTTGCTGCGGCGTATTTCTGTTGAACTGTTCGCCTTCCATTGTCCTTTTCCCTACCTTTGTTGGACTCATTAAAATTACTGCCGAGCTGTCAGATATCTGCATTTGGGTCCGCTTCATTCCTAAGTGGTACGCAACATAATGGCAACTGTCACTATGAGTGAAAATATAGTCCTTAATGAGGACAAGCTAAACACCACCACAATAGCTGGTATTTAATATCTGACATATTTGAACTATATTTTTGTATTTCATCTTAACTTTCTGCCAAATCAGTTTGATGCCTGTTGGTTGCACCTGTGGCTCAAACACACATCTAGAATAGAAATGTTAAATGAGTGGGTCTCTCCAGTTAATAATCACTCCTGGACTCGTTCAGCAATTTTCAGCCACACCATCTCTCTTTTGTCGCTGCTGCAGTAATAATAATAATAATAATAATAATAATAATGATATTATTATTATTATTTATATATAATTTTTTAAATATAATTTTCGGTGCACGCGGTCTTGAAATCTTCCATCTCCAACTGGAAGAAGTGTGACGATCAAGGTTTTTAAGGGTTGCCATAGTGAATCATGTTTTTTTTTTTTTTAATTTTTTAAATTTTATTTATATAGAACTTTTTACAAAATAAGTTGTCTCTAGGTGCTTTACAGAGGTAGAAACAAAGAGCCTGAACCCCCAGGTAAGCACATTGGCAAGGAAAAACTCCCTTTTAACAGGCAGAAACCTTGACCAGGACCAGGCTGACAAGGAGGAACCATCCTGTCCACAATACAAAATTAAAAAAATCATTAAAAATCTAAAATAATTTTCCATACATTCCATTGTCATAATGGGCTGTTGGTTGTGTTGTGGGTACGTTTGTGATGAGATTGTGACAAAACGATAGAGGTAAAAATCCATGAAAGTCACCAGAGTTGTAGGAGGGTGTGTAGAATAAGACTGAAGTGAAAAGTCTGGAAAATTTTTTGATTCAAATTTGATATTTTTTTTAATCTGATGTGTAGGGGCCATTGGATGTTGGATGTGATTGTGAAACGTTTTACCGGACCATGTATTGTAGACGGGCCGGTATTATCAAGCTGTAGATAAGTCTGGTGTCAGGAAGTCAGGAAGTCTGGTGCAAAGAGAAAAATAAAACATCCTAGAAAATGATGCCAAAATAAAAGGTCCCGTATTTAGAACGATCTTTTTCAACAGGGCGCTGAAAACTAAATCACGTACGACCGCGCGATATTATCACTTTGTAGTTTTTGAAACGAGCCACAGACGAAGAAGTTCTTTGTTATTAGAGGAGTAAAATTTCCCTTGGAGTAAAATTTATCTTTGGATTTTTGTAACTCTACCATTGTTTTTTTATTTATTATTTTTCCTAAAATGTGTAATAGATTATTTCTTGTAAATTCTAGTTATTTGCGTTATTTAATATATTCGAAGATATGCAAACAATAAGTTAACTTCTCATGTTCTTTCACACGCCCACATACAAGAGATAAAATGTAATAACGATAAAAACCGATCTCTCTAAATACGGGACCGTTTATTTGATAAATTCCCAGATGTTTTATTTTTTCTTCGCACCCAAATTCCTGTGCCGCACGCGATGCCTTGTGCTAGCTTGTTGCGGCGTGCTCCGTCCGTCCGTCCAAAATAGAAACAATGACTATTTTTCCGGAGGGCGACAGAGGCCCCAGCCCTGCCACAGACGGAACCACAGCCAGTGGAAACTGACGCATTTACTTGAATGGAACCTAATCAGGATGGACTGACGGACGAAGACGCACCACATCCAGTGGAAACGGGAGGTTGTCTTGCTGCTACAGTCTGATACTATGGGTCTGTCTGGAGGGATCTCAGAAGGTTTGCTCCAATTTTCAGGATCCTTGTGGATCTTTGGAAGTAAATAAAAACGTCTGGGTCGGGGTTTTGACTGACTGATCAGATAGTTTTTTTGTTTTAGATTCTTGTTATATTTGCGTTGGAAAAGTTTGACCATTATTTTGATTATCATGGGGATCGTCTCAGGGAACAGTGGTTGTTTAAGTGGAATGTAATCATTTTTGTCCGATAATTGCCTGTTCCCCTCCCACAGATATTGGAAATGATCCATTATCACGATAGCGCTGCCTTTGTCCGCTGGCTTTATGATTATATGCTTATTAGCTCGCAATGATTCTAATGCTTCATTTCAAATTTCGGCAGGTTCGGATTTATTTTATTGAGTTTGAATTTCCGATCAAAGTCCGACATATCACTCTCGATAATATTATTTATGGTTGTTGGAATTTGTCCCGCTGAGGGAGTCCAGCCCGATCTGGGGGTAAAAGGTTTGGTTCCTGTGTTCCTTTATTTTCAAAAAATGCAATTTTAGTTGTCTATCATAACACTGGAGGTCAAACCTGAGACTTTCCCTCAGTTCTTTATTACTACCCTAAGGGGGGATGAAAGTCAGTCCTTTATTTAGTAATGATTTTTCTGCTGGCCTGAGGATGAATCTTTTGCTGAGGTTCAGAACATTTTTGTGCCCCTCCTGAGTTAGCAGGTTCGTGGGGCATTTGCACACTATTGTACTGTAAATATATTGTTCCTCACAGTTCACATCACTGAGGTCCTGACTCATCACACTAATGTCCCCACAAAAATGGCTGCACAGCAGCTCTTCTTCTTTTTCAGGCTGAGGAAACTCAATAAGAGAGCTGCCATCCATGTAGGGGCTTTTTCATTAGTTCACCAGCCCAGTAGCACACTGGTCCAGCTGTTGTCAGCATCAGGGCCTGGACCAGCAGACTCAGGAACAGAGTTATCCCACAGCCCACTAGAATGTTGAACTCTCTATGTTAATTGTCTGTTAATTGTCCAGTTTTGGAGCTCAGTGGTTGCACTAATCCTGTAGTTGCACATTACTTTTGTGCTTGTTTACCTCTTTATGCTGTTCTTGTTGTGATTAAGTTGGAGCTGAGAAGCGCAGAGGACTCCTGGTACGACAGGATGCATATGTGATTCATGGAATGATCTGACTGATTCCAGCGTAAAAATGATCAGGTCTTGATAAATGTGGCGGCTGACAACGCTCGTCATTAACATGTTAAGCCCTTAAATATTAGAATGAGGAGAACAGCGTTGCCGTGGACGAGCTTACGTGCTGCCCTGACGCTGCGCTGCTGCTCTGCAGGTTCTCCAGTTACCAAAAAGGAATTTCTCAGTTGTTATTTTTCAGCTGAATGCAAAATGCTTCCCTAAAAACAGACAAATATATTTATTTTATTGTATTTTAGTTTTTATTCTGTACAGAATATGTGGCTGCCTGTGCTTAATGACTGGTTTGAGGTTTGTTTAATCATTATTTTCAGATTTTGCTGGGCTGCACCGCAAATCTACACTGACTCTAACTTCTGTCCACGATAGTATCATCTGCTCACGTCCAGATTGATAAATGCTGATCCTTGCATGGAAATGGTGTCGTCCCGTACTGACCTGCACAGCGTCATTACAGGAAACAGGTAGAAGCTTAGGTAGACCAGCAGTTCGGGCAGTTGTCAGATGGAACTGCTATGTAACAACAAAAAGAGATGTTAGATCATCTTTTATTTGAGAGTCAGAGGTCTACAGTTTACGACAAAAGCAGTTCCCAATGATGTCTTTTCATTCTCCAGTTTGCTTGGCTCAACATTCTTGTCAGAAAGGGGAGTTAGCTCAAATGGTAGAGCACTCGATTAGCATGTGAGAGGTAGTGGGATTGATGCCCACATTCTCCAGTGAGATGCTTTTCTTTAGATCAGCTCCATCCAGCAGTTTGTCTCAACTTTTAAGTGTTCTGGTTTTCTCTGTCGTGATTTGGAAACAATATCAAGTTTCTGCCCCGATTCCCCCAAACAACAGCCACTCTTTCATTTTAATGACTCCCCATGTGACCCCGAAATGACAGTCTGATCTCGTCCATCATCAGCATTATCCACATCCTGTCTGCCTGGTGGAAAAACCTGCCTTTGAGCCTGTTGGTTTTGGCCCGGAGACTCTGCAGTCTCCTCCCCTACAGCAGCAGGCTGAAGAGACTGTGAGATGGGTGGGTGGCCATCCTGCTCTCCAAGTCTTTCACCCTGGCCTCCCTCAGGGTGGAACATGTCGTCCCTGGGAGGTTTCTGCTTTTAGAAACTGGTTTAACAGGTTTAATATTGTTTTTATGAACCTTTATGCTCCAAACGATGGTGCAGAGAGGAAGCTCTTCTTAGAAACAGTCAGCAACAAGCTGCAGAACCACAGGACTTCAGATGACCTGTTTTTAGGTGGTGATTCTAACTGTACTGAAGACGACGCAGTAGACCACAATCATTCATAGCCTCATCCAGCTTCCCAGCATGCTCTGAGGCAGCTGGTCTTCTGCCATGGCCTGGTGGATGTATGGAGAGGGATGCACGCAGGCTGCCGACAGTACACATGGTCCCACTACAGAGATGACACAGTAATTTTAGCTTGCCTTGACCAGTTTTATTGTTTTAAGCACCATTTTAGCCATTTTAAACTGTCAAATTTTACCAGTTGGGTTTTTCAGATCACTCCCTGGTTGTGTCTTTTTCTTCTTCTTTTCCTTTCGGCTTTTCTTTTCAGGTGTCGCCACAGCGAATCAGTTGCCTCCATCTAACCCTGTCTTCTGCATCCTCTTCTCTCACACCAACTACCTTCATGTCCTCTTTCACTACATCCATAAACTTCCTCTTTGGGGAGTTCAAACCAGCGATCTTCTCTGGCCAGCACACATACCAGAGAAGATCGCTGGTTTGAGAGGGGTGTCAAGGAAGCCATCCACGTCAAGTTGGAACAACCATCTTTAAACAGAGGTGGTGGACTAAGGCACTTTCTGTCACCCACCTACAAGCAGTCCTCCACTCATTTCGTCAGCATTCCAAACATTCACACCGGTTGACGAGACCTGGTGACTCATTAACATGTGACCCAACAGACAAAGGGGAAGCACCCCAACCAAAACTAGGTGAACGACCCTGCCAACCACCCTGCCAAGGACTCTCAGGTGACCACCCGGGCCATTAACATGCCAGTGGTCCACAGGGCTATATGTTCAAGCTCTGCCCCAGCAAACTTAGAACTGAAGAAGCTCTCTGGAGAGAGGGCCAAACGTTTTCAAGGAAACCTTTCAGTCCAGTTGACACAGAGAGATCTACTTTGGATAACCATGACCTGGATGAGTGAGAATCTACACAGACAGATGAATGGATAATTATTATGTTTTGACAATATAATTATCACATTTTTACAATATAACAAACTTTCACGTTATAATGTGAAACGTTTCACTTCACTGGAAGCCAGTGAAGAGAAGCTAAAACTGGAAAGATATGCTCCCTGGTGCTGGTTCTTGTCAGAACTCTGGCTGCAGCGTTCTGGATCAGCTGCAGGTTTTTAATGGAATAATTTGGACATCCTGACAGTAATGAGTTGCATTAGTCCAGTCTAGAGGTAACAAAAACATGGACGAGTCCTTTCCTACCTTCTGGACATTTACCACATTTACCACAAGTCACCAGGATTACAGGTGACCCCACCCACCCATCTCACAGTCTCTTCAGCCTGCTGCTGTCGGGGAGGAGACTGCAGAGTCTCTGGGCCAAAACCAGCTGGCTCAAAGGCAGGTTTTTCCACCAGGCAGTGAGGATGTGGATAATGCTGATGATGGGCCAGATCAGATCAGATCAGATCATTTTGAAAGAGTGGCTGTTGATTTGGGGAATCGAGGTTTTGTTTCCAAATCACGACAGAGAAAACCAGACCAGTTAAAAGTTGAGACAAACTGGATGGAGCTGATCTAAAGAAAAGCATCTCACTGGAGAACATGGGCATCGATCCCACTACCTCTCACATGCTAAGCAAGCGCTCTACCATCTGAGCTAACTGCCCTTTCTGACAGGGATGTTGAGCCAAGCAAACTGGAGAATGAAAAGACATTTAAGAACAGTCCCATGTGGTCAGAGTCTGATACAGTTTAACCATTTACCGATGATTAAAATGTAGTTTGGAGAAAAACTTGAAATGAGCTGCTGAACTTCAGTTAATGCCAAAATGACATCATTCAGAACTGCTATTTTTATAAACTGTAGACCTCTGACTCTCAAATAAAAGATGATCTAACATCTCTTTTTGTTGTTACATAGCAGTTCCATCTATCAACTGCCTGAACTGCTGGTCTACCTACAGAAGCTTCTACCTGTTTCCCGTAATGACGCTGTGCAGGTCAGTACGGGACGCCACCATTTCCATACAAGGATCAGCATTTATCAATCTGGACGTGAGCAGATGAAACTATCGTGGACAGAAGTTAGAGTCAGTGTGGATTTGTGGTGCAGCCCAGCAAAATCTGAAAATAATGATTAAACAAACCTCAAACCAGTCATTAAGCACAGGCAGACACATATTCTGTACAGAATAAAAACTAAAATACAGTAAAATAATATAAATATATTTGTCTGTTTTTAGGGAAGCATTTTGCTTGTTTTGTTTTTCCTGAGAAATTCCTTTTTGGTAACTGGTGAACCTGCAGAGCAGCAGAGCAGCAGCGCAGCGTCAGGGCAGCACGTAAGCTCGTCCACGGCAACGCTGGTCTCCTCATTCTAATATTTAAGGGCTTAACATGTTAATGATGATTGTTGTCAGCCGCCACATTTATCAAGACCTGATCATTTTTACGCTGGGATTGGTCAGATCATTCCATGAATCACACGTGTCCTATCGTACCAGGAGTAATCCGCTCAGATGCACTTGTCAGCTCCAACTTAAACACAACAAGAACAGCATTAAGAGGTAAACAAGCACAAAAGCAATGTGCAACTACAGGATTAGTGCAAGCAGTCAGCTCAGAAACCAGACAATTAACATAGAGAGAGAGTTCAACAGTCTTATGGGCTGTGGGATAACTCTGTTCCTGAGTCAGCTGGTCCAGGCCCTGATGCTGACAACAGCTGGAACAGTGTTGCTGGGCTGGTGAGGGTCTGTTGTAATCCCATCATCTTCTTCCTGAACTGATGAGGCCCTGCATGGATGGCAGCTGCCTTATTGAGTCTCCTTAGCCTGAAAAAGAAGAAGACCTGCTATGCAGCCATTTTTGTGGGGACATCAGTGTGACAAGTGCCGGTGAGGACTGTGGAAATAATGAGATAAAGCAGTAACTGAAATGTGCTGAGAGAGTCAGATTGAGGCCTTGACCAGACATTGACCCTATGAACTATACAAGAACAGAATGTGCAGGGCGGGTGAGCCCGGCTGCGAGTTCCCGACAGTACCCAAGTGATGTGCACTGTGAGGAACTGGCAGAAGGCTCTCACCAAAAACCTCCAAGATCCTCCAACTACAGAATGTGTGTACCTCTGCACAAACAGCAACTTCTCAGCTCTGGAAAGAAGATGCTTGTTTTTTCCAAGAAAGCTTAATTTGCAGCAACGATTGAACCTGCGCGGGGAGACCCCAATGGATTTCAAATCCATCGCCTTAACCACTCGGCCACAACAACCAAGAAATTAAAAGGTGAAATTCAATGGTAATGTCAAGTAAAATCAAAGTACAAAAATGCACTAAACTATATATGTTAATGGATGGAATGTGATTTTTTTTTTTTATATTTTTCTGTATTTTCAACTGGTGAGTTAATTTTCATTTTAAATGTATTTGATGAAGTAAGATTTTGTTTAAGCTCTATTCATAACTTTTTCTTTCTCTTGTCAGAGCTCGAGTTACTAGGTCAGAGTAAAAGATAGACGTGTCTGCAAAAGTGAGCTTTTCACTTGTTGATAGCAAGGCCTCCGTGACCTGTCTTCAGAAAAAAAATCACACACAATGTGAGGAGTGGGATTTCAACCCACACCTCCAGGGGAGACTTGGGTCTGATCGCAGCGCCTTTGACCACACAACCATCCCGACATTCACGCTTTCTGTCCTGGTGACTCATTAACATGTGACCCAACAGACAAAGGGGAAGCAGCCCAACCAAAACTAGATGAACGACCCTGCCAACCACCCTGCCAAGGACTCTCAGGTGACCACCCGGCCATTAACATGCCGATGGTCCACAGGGCTAGATGTTCAAGCTCTGCCCCAGCAAACGTAGAACTGAAGAAGCTCTCTGGAGAGAGGGAGAAACGTTTTCAAGGAAACCTTTCAGTCCAGTTGACACAGAGATCTAACTTTGGATAACCATGACCTGGATGAGTGAGAATCTACACAGACAGATCAATGGATAATTATTATGTTTTGACAATATAATTATCACATTTTTACAATATAACAAACTTTCACGTTATAATGTGAAACATTTCACGTTCTTACAATGAATATTATCACGTTATAACGTGAACATGTATTGTTCTAACAATAAACATAACACTGAAAAATGTGCTACTGATCAGTTTTTATTTACATAGAGTGGCAGCAATTCGCTTCTGTAAATGACAAAAAAACTGCATGTTTTTATTA
>JABWDL010000026.1:0-11955 GCA_015343265.1 Pao palembangensis | reverse complement strand
ACGAGTGCAAGTGGAATTAAGAAAGTCATCTATTATCTATCATCTATCTAGTCATCTAGTCATATCTAGTCATCTATCTAGTCATCTATCTATTCTACTGTTTTCACGCTACTGTATTTCTATCTCTGAGACTGTATTTTTAAAATCCAACTCATTGTCATTTTCCACATTATAGTCTTAGGACATTGTTTTTGCATTTCTATTTTTCTAAGACTTGCATGCCCTTGTGCGTTTACACTTTTGAGCTGCTGGAAATGTTCATTTCTCTTGGAGATCAATAAAGTATTCTTCCTTTCTATCTATCTATCTATCTATCTTTTTTTTTTTTTTTTTTTTTTTTTTACCTGGCGCCGCATGGAGTGGCAGCCTGTTACAGCAGCTCCCGTCTTTTTGTAGTGTTTTTGTTAATTTTCCTCTTTAACACCTCAACTTACTCTTTAACCTGTTGAGTGTAGTTTTGAACAGCAATGGATACTTGCTGGTTAGCCTGTTTTATTTTGGTCTTGCTGTTACTGCTCGTAACAGGGGACCACACGGAACGGAGTGAGAGCGTTGTTTTTTACACATGGGACCAGCTGATCGCGCTGTGTAAACCGATGCTACTGCCTGGATCGAGGCCTGAAATCCCTGCGGAGTTACGTAGGAGACACCGGGGGTGCAGAGCCGGGGCTAAGCTGAAGGCTAAACGAAGGAGATATAAACCTTTGGTGCCGGCGATCATTATGGGAAATGTGAGATCATTAGGCAAAAAGATGGACGAGTTAGCGGCGCTTGTTAAGACTCAAAGGGAATTCCAGGAGTGCAGCGTTATGTGTTTCACGGAGATGTGGTTTTAACTCGTGCTTCCCGGATTCCAGCGCTACTGTACCCGGCTTCAGAACAATACGGGCGGACAGAGATGTGGAGAGGAGCGGTAAGAAGAAAGGAGGGGGGGTTGCGCTGTTTGTCAATGAGAAGTGGTGCAACCCGGGACATGTTACCATAAAGGAACATTTCTGTAGCCCAGATATTGAACTGCTTTGTGTGGGGATGCGTCCATACTTCCTGCCTAGGGAGCTCACCTCCGCCATTGTCGTCGCTGTTTACATCCCCCCATCAGCTGATGCCGAGGCAGCGTGTGAAACCATTCACTCCACCGTGTCAAAACTGCAAACCCTGCACCCCAACGCTTTCATAACCATCACTGGTGACTTTAACCATGTCACACTGGACAAAACTCTGCCAACATTCTACCAGTTTGTAAACTGCCCCACGAGAGACAATAGAACAATAGACCTCCTGTATGCTAATGCAAAGGATGCATACAGTGCCGACACCCTTCCCCCACTGGGAAGATCAGATCACAACCTGGTTGTTTTGACACCAAAGTACGTTCCTTTGGTCCAGCGGCAGCCTGCATCCACAAGGACAGTTAGGAGGTGGAATCAGGAGGCCCAGGAGGCACTGCAGGACTGCTTTGAGTCTACTGACTGGGACGTGCTCTGTGATCCACATGGGGAGGACATCAACAGCATGACTGACTGCATCACAGAATACATCAAATTCTGTGAACACACCACCCTGCCAGCCAGGACTGTACGCTGCTTCCCCAACAACAAGCCCTGGATCACCAGTGACCTGAAAGATCTTCTCAACCAGAAGAAGAAGGCCTTCAGGTCGGGCGACAAGGAGGAGATGAGGAGGATACAGCACGACCTGAAGGCAGAGCTGAGGAGGGCTAAGGACTCCTACAGGAGGAAGCTGGAGGCCAAGCTCCAGCAGAACAACACCAGAGACGTGTGGACTGGGATGAGGGAAATAACTGGCTTCAATGTCAAAGACAGGCGGCCAGTTAGCAGTTCGGACAGGGCAAATGAGCTGAACTGTTTCTTCAACAGATTTAGTTCACAGCCCTCCGCTGTGTCCCCCTCCCCCGCACTCTGGCCTCCAAACACCCAGCCACCCTCCTCCTCTACCCTCCCCCCACTCCACCGTGAGCCCCCTGGACCCACCCCCCCTGCTAACTGTGACTAGTGGCCAGGTGAAGAGACAGCTGGAGAGACTCCACCAAGGCAAAGCTGCAGGCCCTGACGGCATCAGCCCTAAGGTACTGAAGACCTGTGCCAGCCAGCTGTCTACTGTCCTGTGCCTCCTCTTCAACCTGAGCCTGACCCAGGAGAAGGTGCCCACACTGTGAAAGACCTCCTGTCTGGTTCCTGTGCCCAAGAAGCCTGGTCCCTGCAACCCCAAAGACTACCGACCAATAGCCCTCACATCTCATGTGATGAAGGTTCTGGAGAGGCTCGTCTTGGCCCACCTTCGTCCGCAGGTAAGATCTTCTCTGGACCCTCTGCAGTTTGCTTACCAGCCCCGTTTGGGGGTTGAGGATGCCGTCATCTACCTGCTGCAGAGGGCTCACTCACATCTGGATGGTGCTGGCTGCACAGTGAGAATCACCTTCTTTGATTTCTCCAGTGCATTCAACACAATCCAGCCACTTTTACTGAGAGAGAAGCTGCAGACGATGATGGTTGACTCACCTACGGTCTCCTGGGTTACTGACTATCTGACAGACAGGCCGCAGTTTGTCCATCTTGGCGCTGCTCTGTCTGATGTGGTGGTGAGTGACGTGGGAGCACCGCAGGGGACTGTGCTGTCTCCATTCCTGTTCACCCTGTACACCTCAGACTTTCAGTACAACTCTGAGTCGGCCCACTTGCAGAAGTTCTCTGATGACTCTGCAGTGGTTGGGTGTATCAGTGGTGGACGGGAGGAGGAGTACAGAACACTGGTGAGTGACTTTGTGGAGTGGTCTGGGAGGAACCACCTGCTGCTGAACGTGGCCAAGACCAGGGAGATGGTGATCGACTTCAGGATGAAGAGGACGGCCACACAGCCCCTGAGCATCCTGGGAGAGGACATCGAGGTGGTGGAGGACTACAAGTACCTGGGCGTGCACTTAGACAGCAAACTGAACTGGAAGACCAACACCGAGGCTGTGTACAAGAAGGGGATGAGCAGACTCTACTTCCTGAGGAAGCTGAGATCCTTCGGCGTGTGCAGCAAGATGTTGGACATCTTCTACCAGTCTGTTGTTGCCAGTGCACTGTTCTACGCTGTGGTCTGCTGGGGAGGCAGCATCGGAGCCAGCAACACCAACAGACTGAACAAGCTGATCAGAAAGGCTGGGTCCGTGATTGGCTGCAAACCGGACACCATGGAAGCTGTGGTGGAGAGGAGGATGCTGAACAAACTGTTAGCTATCCTGGATAACCCGGACCACCCTCTCCACCCACTCCTGGACAGGCAGCGGAGCTCCTTCTCAAAAAGACTGATTCAGCTCCGCTGCCACAAAGACAGATACACGAAATCTTTCCTGCCCAGTGCAATAACCCTGTTCAATAAGTCTGTCTGACAGAGACTCACAGCCCTGGTGCTGTGATGTGCTCCAGTAGTACTTTCATGTGGCACATTGTCATAATTATTTATTGCTTTGTATATGTTGTAAATATGTTAATACTAGCGAGGCTGCTGGGACAAGTCAATTTCCCATGTCTGGGATTAATAAAGTATTTCTATTCTATTCTATTCTATTCTATTCAAAAAACATACTTGAAGGTGGTGGAGACAGAAATCTGCTGACCTGAAGAAGGCACACACACATAAGATCAGCCACAATAGAATAGAATAGATCTTTATTATTCTATACGTTTCAGAATTATATGCACCAGGTTAATCATGAATGCTGCTTGATTGGCAATTTTCTTAAATACCTGCATAAATGTTAATTTATCCATAGAGCTTATGCACAGCCCTGAACACCTTTCTTGATGTTGGGCCAGATTCACTGGGGGAGAAAAACCATACAATGTGTATTGTGTACACATACAAGGGTATGTTCATGTGACTGATTGAGAAAGGGACATTTCTGCAATGTCCATTATATAGAATTTGGTGGACATTCGTTCGATCAGTATATCAAGGTAAATCTTTGACATCCTCCTTTGAATTAATTTTCAACACTGGATTTTTGCATCTTAAATTGGATTTATTGTTATTATGTTATTATTATTGTTGTATCCATCCATCCATCTTCTTCCGCTTATCTGGGGTCGGGTCGCGGGGGCAGCAGCCTAAGCAGGGAAGCCCAGACTTCCCTCTCCCCACCTACTTCGTCCAGCTCTTCCGGGGGGATCCTGAGGCGTTCCTAGGCCAGCCAAGAGACATAGTCCCTCCAGCGTGTCCTGGGTCTTCCCGGGGGCCTCCTACCGGAGGGACATGCCCTGAACACCTCACCAGGGAGGCGTCCGGGAGGCATCCTTATTAGGTGCCTGAGCCACCTCATCTGGCTCTTCTCAATGCGGAGGAGCAGCGGCTCTACTCCGAGCCCCTCCCGGATGGCAGAGCTTCTCACCCTATCTCTAAGAGAGAGCCCAGCCACCCTGCGAAGGAAACTCATTTTGGCCGTTTGTACTCGCGATCTTGTTCTTTCGGTCATTACCCAAAGCTCATGACCATAGGTGAGGGTAGGAGCGAAGACCGACCGGTAAATCGAGAGCTTTGCCTTTCGGCTCAGCTCTCTCTTCACCACAACGGACCAGTGCAGAGTCCGCATTACTGCAGACGCCACACCGATCCGGCTGTCGATCTCCCGCTCCATTCTTCCCCCAATCGTGAACAAGACCCCGAGGTACTTGAACTCCTCCACTTGGGGAAAGAGCAAGGAGCGTCATCGGTAACGTATCGCGTCATTTCCTGTTTCTGCTCCGTCCTACTCGTTCACTTCTCCTGGTGTTTGCTACGGTGGATTTACTGTTAATTATTTGTTGCTTTTTGTTTATCCTGTTTAGTAGTACACAAGCACCTTGGTGAAAGTTTAGTAACCGCACGATCCTTTGGGTTCTATACTTCGCTCTCTGTCTATTTCGTTCCGCGCAGCTGCGCTCACTGCTAGCATGGCTAACTTCACTTCTCCCACCGTTTCTCCTCCGGTGTTCTGCAAAGTGTGTGAAATGTTTAGTTACTCCTCTGCCTCCCTTACTGAGAGTCAAGCATGTAGAAAGTGTAGCTTATTTATAGCTCTAGAGGCGAGGCTTAGCGAGCTTGAGGCGAGACTCCGCACACAAGATAGCAACGTAGCCCCTGTAGCTAGCCAGCACCAGTTAGCGGACCAGCCCAGTTCAGCTACTGTTAGCTGTTCCCCCGCAGCCCCCGAGCAGCCGGGTAGTCAGGGTGGTTGGGTGGCGGTTCGAAGGAAGCGTAGTCTGAAACAAAGGCCCGTGGTTCACCACCAACCGCTTCATGTCGCAAACCGCTTTTCCCCACTCAGTGACGCACCCACTGAGAAACCGACCCTGGTTATTGGCGACTCTATTCTTCGCTACGTGAAGCCAACACCAGAGACCATAGTTAAATGTATCCTGGGGGCCAGAGCGGGCGACATAGAGGGAAACTTAAAGCAGCTGGTGAAAGATAAGCGCAAATACAGCAAAATTATCATTCACGTCGGCGTTAACGACGCCCGGCTGCGCCAGTCGGAGATTACTAAAGTTAATATGGAGTCGGTGTGTAACTTCGCCAAAACGATGTCGGACTCCGTAGCGTTCTCTGGTCCCCTCCCGAATCTGGCCAGTAATGTTTAGCCGCATGTCATCGCTCCGTTGCTGGTTGTCGCGGTGGTGTCCAGAAAATAACGTGGCCTTTATAGATAATTGGGAGACTTTTTGGGGAAAACCTGGCCTTATTAGCAGAGACCGCATTCATCCCACCCGGGGTGGTGCAGCTCTTATTTCTAGCAATATAGCAAAGTTCATTGGACAACCAACCTTCTGACAACCCAGGGTCGAGGCCAGGAGGCGGAGTCGCTGTCTTACACGCTTCTCTGCTGCTTCTGTAAAACTGCCGCCCTCCAATAAAAATAAAAATAACAATAAAACTAAAAACGCTCACAGTAACACTAAGTTTAATAATACAATAGAAGTAGTGTCAGTACCTCGTCCTCCCATAGTTCATCTAGTAAATAAGCCAAGAGGTGTTAATAATAATCTTATAAAAATACACAGCAGTAAACACTCAGAAACAAATAAAACAGTTAGATGTGGTCTGTTGAACATACGATCTCTACGGTCTAAATCTCTTCTAGTTAATGATTTAATAACAGATCATCTGTCTGATATTTTCTTTCTCACGGAGACTTGGTTGCAGGATGAAGAATATGTTAGTTTAAATGAAGCAACTCCATCAAGTCATATTAACTATCATGTTCCTCAAAGTGCAGCCAGAGGAGGTGGAGTAGCAGCAATCTTCCACTCCAGCCTTCAAGTCAATCCCAAACCTAAAGCTACCTGTAGCTCTTTTGAAAGTCTCACTCTCAGCCTGTCTCACCACAATTGGAAGTCAGAAAAGCCA
Source organism: Pao palembangensis (assembly GCA_015343265.1). Lineage (NCBI taxonomy): Eukaryota > Metazoa > Chordata > Actinopteri > Tetraodontiformes > Tetraodontidae > Pao > Pao palembangensis. Next base: position 5,568 of record JABWDL010000026.1, on the reverse strand, counting down.
GTTTTATTAGTTGTGGTGTATCGGCCACCTGCAGCTGCTTACACACAGTTCCTGGCTGAGTTTTCAGATTTCCTGTCTAGTTTAGTGGTCAGTACAGATAAAGTCATTATAGTGGGTGATTTTAACATCCATATGGATGATGATACTGACAGTCTTAAGATGGCATTTAACTCACTGATAGATGCAAAAGGTTTCTCTCAGTTAGTAAATGAACCGACGCACTGTCATAATCACACCCTGGATCTGGTTCTCACCTATGGTTTAGAGACTGAGAACCTGTTAGTTGTTCCCCAAAACCCCCTCCTCTCAGACCTCACTTATAACCTTTGACTTCACTCTAGTAGACCGAGCAGCACATGACAGGAAGGTTTACTACAGCAGATGTCTCTCTGAAGATACTAGAGACAGATTTGTAGCTGAAATTGCAGCGGTGCCCCCTCTAGCGCCTCCTACTGGTGCAACAGATCATTCTGATCTAAATGTTACTCCTGAAGATATTGACTGCTTTGTCAATTTCACTGCAGCCACACTGCGTATAGTTTTAGATTCGGTTGCCCCACTGAAGAGAAGGTTCACACACCATAGAAGACTGGCTCCGTGGTATAACACACATATCCGAACTCTTAAGCAGGCATCAAGATGGATGGAGAGGAAGTGGTATTCAGCCAGATCAGCTGATTCCCAAAGCGCCTGGAAAGACAGCTTACTAACATATAAGAAGGCCCTCCGTAAAGCCAGAACAGCTTACTACACTTCATTAATAGATGTAAATAAGAACAACCCGCGTTTTCTGTTTAACACCATAGCCAGGTTGACAAAGAGTTACAGCTCGGTTGAGCCTTCTATTCCTGCAGCTCTTAGCAGTGAAGACTTTATTAGTTTCTTCACCAATAAAATCACTAACATTAGAGAAAAGATCGATCAAGGTCGCTCCATGACAACTGATGAGCTGCCCTTGTTAGCAACCCCATCTAGTCCTGATCCATCTCTGGACAGCTTCCTGCCCATAGATCTCCCTGAGCTGACCTCCAGCATTAATGGATCTAAACCAACCACGTCTCCTGGACCCCATCCCAACTAAGCTTTTCAAGGATGTCTTTCCTCTGATTGGGGCATCAGTATTAGATCAGATCAATCTATCTTTGACTACAGATTATGTACCTCAGGTGTTTAAAACTGCTGTTATCAGACCTTTACTTAAAAAACCTTCATTTGACCCAGGTGTCTTAGCAAATTATAGACCAATATCCAACCTCCCATTCATCTCTAAAATACTTGAGAGGCTGGTTGTTAGTCAGCTAACCGATCACCTAAACAGGAATAGTCTATTTGAAGTGTTTCAGTCTGGTTTCAGAGCTCATCACAGCACAGAAACAGCACTGGTAAAAGTCATTAATGACCTCCTCATGGCATCAGACTGTGGACTTATTTCCGTACTGGTTTTACTGGACCACAGTGCTGCCTTTGATACTGTAGATCACAGCATTTTATTACAAAGGCTACAACATGAGATTAGGATCACAGGGACAGCTCTAGACTGGTTTAAATCTTATCAGATCAATTTCATTTTGTTCATGTTAATGATGTTTCCTCTGAGTGTACAAAGGTTCATCATGGTGTTCCACAGGGTTCAGTGCTTGGGCCAATCCTGTTCACTCTTTACATGCTCCCTCTAGGGAATATAATTCAGAAACACGGCATAAATTTTCATTGCTATGCCGATGATACGCAGTTGTATCTATCCATGAAATCTGATGAAACAGAGCCATTAGCCAGACTCCAGGCATGTGTCAAAGACATAAAAGACTGGATGACCTCCAATTTCCTTCTTTTAAACTCAGACAAAACTGAAGTCATTGTTCTTGGAGCTAAACATCTGAGGACTAGATTACCAGATAGCATTCTCTCTTTGGATGGCATTACTTTGTCCTCCAGTACGGCTGCAAGGAACCTGGGAGTTATCTTTGACCAGCACATGTCATTTCTTCCTCATATTAAACAGGTTTCTAGGACCGCCTTCTTTCACCTCCGTAATATTGCCAAGATCAGGAGCATCCTGTCACAGAGTGATGCTGAAAAACTGGTCCATGCTTTTGTTACCTCTCTCTTTGCAGGTCTTCCATCTCCAGGCCTTCGTGCTGCACGGACCTTGGCCTATGGCAAACTCAGGGTCCGCTGTCGGCACCTGCCTATACTGTTCATCTCTTTATAACAACCTGCTATGCTGTATTATGTATATATATGATATGTTTGTATTTCTATGATTGTATTTTGTCTGTATTTCTTTGGTTTTATGATTGTATCTGTTCTCCCTCTCTCTCTCTCTCTCTTTATTCTCTCTGTCCTGTCTCCTTCTTTTATTCCTCCTTTACCCAGCCAACTTTCAGCAGGATGGTTCCCCCTTGTAAGCCTGGTGCCTGTTACTTCCTGGGTTAAAAGGAGTTTTTCCACACTGTGCTTACCTGTGGTTCAGGCCTGGGTTTCTACCTCTGTAAAAGAATTTAGAGACAATTTTTATTGTGTATAAAGAGTATAAATAAAATTGAAAAATTGAAATTGAAATTGGGAGGATCCTCCGACCTGGAGAAGGCACTCCACCTTTTCCGGCTGAGAACCATGGCCTCAGATTTGGAGGCGCTGATTCTCATCCCGGCTGCTTCACACTCGGTTGTGAACCGGTCCAGCAAGAGCTGGAGGTCACGGACTGATGAAGCCAATAGGACCACATCATCTGCAAAGAGCAGAGACCTGATCCTGAGGTCACCAAACCAGACCCCCTCAACACCATGGCTGTGCCTAGAATCGGTGACAAAGGGCAGCTCTGGCGGAGTCCAACCTTCACCGGAAACGAGTTCAACTTACTACAGGCGATGCGTGACCAAGCTCTGACACTGCCAGAGAGCGGATTTGCCCAGGGACCAGTCTACACTCACAGAACCCCCACAGGACTCTCTCGAGGCACGTGGGTTAAATGCCTTCTCCAGATCCACAAACACATGTGGACTGGTTGGGAAAACCCCAGCAATTTCTAAACAGACTTGCTAGGGAGGCTGAGGAGTGTGGTCCCCCATAGTTGGAACACACCCTCCGGTCCCACTTCTTAAAAAGAGAGACCACCCCCTTGGTCTGCCAATCCAGTGGTACCGCCCATGTCTGGCACGACGTTGCAGAGTCGCGGTCAACTACGACAGCCCTGTACAACATCCAGAACCCTAAGGAAGTCCGGACGATCTCATTCACTCGGGCCCCGCTACTGAGGAGTTTCAACAATCTCGGCTACCAGCCCCGAGATAAGAGAACTGGCCCATTCCCCAGGCCCCGCTTCTCACTTGAAGGCGGTCGGTGGATTGAGGAGGTCTTTGAAGTATCTCCTTCCACCATTAACGCCCCGAAAGTCGGCGGCCAGCAGCACACCATCCCTACTGTAGACAGTGTTGATACGCACCGCTTCCCCTCTCAGGCGCCGGATGGTGGTCCAGAACCTTCGATGCCGTCCGAAGTTTCGCGCTTCCCTGAACTCTTCTTCCTATGCCCGGATCTTTGCCTCGGCAACCGCCGCAGCCGCACTCCACTTGGCTTGCTGGTACCTCCGTCTGCTGCCTCAGGAGTCCCACAGGCCAAAAAGGCCTGGCACGACTCCTTCTTCAGCTTGACAGCATCTCTCACCACCGGTGTCCAGCGGTTCGGGTGTTGCCGCCACGACAGGCACCGACCACCTTGCGGCCACAGCACCGGGTCGGCCGCTTCTAACAATGAAGGCACGGAACATGGTCCGCCGATTCAATGTCCCCACCTCCGCCGTACATGGTTGTGCTCTCCCGAGGTGGAGCGAAGCCCGCCTGACAGGAGACTGGCCAGGCGCCTCAGCAGACTTCTCATAATACGCTTGGGACCTGCCAGGTCTGTCCGGCATCCTCCTACTAATGGAGCCAACTCATCACCAGGTGGTGATCAGTTGACAGCTTCGCCCCTCTCTTCACCCGATTGTCCAGGACATGCGGCTGCAAATCCGGCGACACGCCCAAAAAGTCGATCATTGAACTGTGGCCTAAGGTGTCCTGGTGCCAAGTGCACATGGATACCCTTATGCCCGAACATGGTGTTCATTATGACAATCTGCACCTGTTACTGGCGAAGTCCAACAACAGAACACCACTCGGGTTCAGATCGGGGGGGCCATTCTTCCTGATCACGCCCCTCCAGGTCTCACTGTCGCTGCCGACGTGAGCATTGAAGTCACCCAGGAGGACGAGGGAACCCCCAGAAGGAGCACTCTAGTACTCCCTCTAAGGACTCCAAAAAGGGTGGATATGCCGGAGCTGCTGCTAGCCAGGCACAAACAACAGCCAGGATCCGTCCTCTCATCCGAAGGCAGAAGGAGGCTACCCTCTCGTCCAACGGGGTAAACTCCAACGTACAGGCACTGAGCCGGGGGGACAAGAATCGCCACCCCTGCCCGCCGCCTCTCCCCATTGGCAACTCCAGAGTGGAAGAGTCCAACCTCTCGAGAAGGCTGGTTCCAGAGTTTCATATGCGCCGGCGGTGAGGCCGATTATATCTAATCGGAACTTCTCAACCTCGCGCACCAGCTCAGGCTCCTTCCCCATCAGAGAGGTGACATTCCACGTCCCTAGAGCTAGCTTCTGCAGCTGCACCTTTGGCTGCCACCCAACTGCACCTGACCCCTTTGCCCTCCTGCAGGTGGTGAGCCCACTCGGGTGGGGTCCTACGTCATCTCTGGCTATACCTGGCCGGGTCCCATGGGCAGCGCCGCCACCAGGCGCCAGCGCAAGGCCCACCCCAGGCCTGTCTCCAGGAGGGGGCCCGTGACCAAGGCCCAGGCGGCGGGAGACCAAGATATACCCATTGTTGTATTGTTGTATTATTGTTACCATTATAATAATAAACATAGTTACCTCTGGACTGCACTAAAAAAGAGTTTCTGCAAGAGAAATACAAAAAAGTACACATATAGCTGTAAATAACAAAATATTAAATGCCATAGAGAGAGGCAATATACATCCAACTACTGTAAGAATGAATTCTCCTAAGTTCAACACACTTTATTTAGTAAGATTTGTTCTGTGTGTAAACAGGCACAAATTTGTGTTTTCAAAACAGCCTCACAGCTAAAAGACTGTAGATTCTCACTATGGGATAGCCCACTGTGCTACATGATTACAGTTTCATGCACTGCAATTCAATGAATCTGTGTCAAAACAGCAGTGAGGTGTGATAACGCTGCACAGCATGTTCTTTAAAATTCCAAGGTTCTGAAAGCATCAAATAATCTTTACCCTCCTATATTGCAGTAAAACTATCAAAACCATTTGTAATGGCTGATGATGGACTTCTGTGAGATGTATTTAATAGATTCAGTGGTGAGCCTATACATATTAATAGTACATTTGATGCATTTATATCAAAAATCCATCTTGACCAAAACAGAAAATAAAAGAAAAATCTAGCAGGTACAGAAAAATGGATGGATGGATGGATGGATGGATGTATTCTTCTATGTAGCCAAAAATACTTAGTATCACCATTTTAGTCTTAATAGGTAAATGC
>JABWDL010002548.1:0-14412 GCA_015343265.1 Pao palembangensis | reverse complement strand
ATTAAAAAGAAAAGTCAGAGAAGCGTGTACATTTTAAGGCATAGATTTATTGAATAAAACATTGTAAAATGAATAGGCGCACACACACACACACACACACACACACACACACACACACACACACGTAGGAATAGATTTACTGAATCAAACAGTTTTTTTTTAAATGAATGATTAGGCCATACACACGTAGGAATAGAAAAAGTGCATAAAAAGATTCGTCAGAAACGTTAAGAACGTTAGAAACGTTAAGAACGTCAAACAAACTCACCCCTATTTCTGTTTTAAACCGTTTCTTTTACTTCCCTTCAAGAAGATCCTAAAAACACACACAAAGTAGAAACATTTAGCTCTAAAACACACAAAGTACAAACACGAATCAAACAGTTTTAAATAAATGAATAGGCCATTCACGAAGAAAAAGTATTTTATGAGAATAAAGTGTATAAAAAGATTCGTTAGAATCGTTAAAAACGTCAGAAACGTTAGAAACGTCAAACAAACTCACCCACCCACCCACACACCCACCCACACACACACACACACACACACACACACACACTCGCATCTGCAGAGTATAAAATGTCCTCATGTCCAGCATATTTTTAACAAACAACAAAAACTCACCCGAATCATCATGGCTTCTTCTTCTACAACCCCGCGAATCAGAAAAAGACTGGCTTATGGGGAAGAAGGAGAAGAGACGGTTCTGCGTCTGATCCGTGAAACGCCGGTGTCGGTCTATGAAGAGGGCGCCTGTCCGGAGGCTCCCCGCAAGCGTGTGGTGTTTCTCAGCCGAACTCAGAAGCCGCCGTCCGGCTCCCTGACGGAAAAGTGGAGTTTGGAGGGTTACGGTACGTCGGGATGTTTTGGCTACATTTTTCGCTACGAGACGGGGGAGCTGGTGCTGCAACAGTGGAAGGATGAAGAAGACACTTACGGGACCGCGGCCGTGTTGACTTCGGATGACTGGTCCGTGCTGTCCCTGGTTATGCAGAACGAGCTCTGGAGGGATTCTCCTCATCCTCCGTGTCCGCCGGGTGTGGAAAGTGACGGGGAAGCGGGACAACGAGTGATTTTGAGCGCCTTGTGGGAGTCCAAAACCGCACCGCCTTCAAGATGGTTTTTCCGCGCCAGCGTGAGAATAAGGACGAGAGGAGGTAAAACCTTTGTGCTGGAGAAGTTCAACTCAGAATGCGGAGTCTACTCACCGGTCCTGGTGCTTCCTCTAGCCGCTTGGAGAGCGCGTATGAGCGGGCTTCGTGAAAAGATTACGGAGCTCTTCCTTTCCTGTCAAAGCTGGAGCGACAGAGTGTTGGTTCGAAAGCAACTGACGTTCGAATTCCCGCCCTGCCCCGCAGAGTAGCCACTCAGCGATCGAGCGCCCGAGATCCCCCCCGCCCCTAGCTCTCTCACTCCATCCCTCCCACAAGCGTGCGCTCAAGCGCATGCGCAGGACTTTGTGTCAGGATGTGATTTACGACCAACGGGTATGGGAGGGGGAGAGCGCTACACTTTCTATCAAGCTCTGATTTACGACCAACGGGTAGGGGAGGGGGAGAGCCGCTGGACTTTGTGTCAAAAGTGATGAACGTCGCTCCTCTCCCCACACCCCTCCTCTCTCCAACCCTCCGCGCTCTCTCTCTCTCTCTCTCTCTCACACCTGCTTTAGTACAAATAGAAGCGGGATTTTCAAACTTTTTCAAACTCAACATGAACTCCAAGAAACCCAGACGTGTGACCACCACCTATCTCTCACCGCTCCAGGAGGAAGAGACTCTGAAACCTTCCTCCCCGTCATCGAGCCAGGAGTCGTGGTGTGCTCCGGTCATCCCCGAGCTGAGCGGAGCTCCGAAAATTGCCTCGGACACCGATGATGATGAAGAGATTTTACCTCCGACGCCTCCGCCTACCCCCGAGAAGGTGATCCCTCCAGACATCGATAAGATGGAGGACGCGATCGACGGGGGGCTGACTCAGATGCTGGTCCACACGCTCAAGACCGGCCTGTTGCATCTGCTCGGGCTGGCTATCAGGAAGCTCCGCGTCATGGATTGCTACGGGTGCGAGGTCAGTCACCCCAGTCAGAAGCAACACGCCTGTCTGGATCATCTGGAGGAAGATTATTACGAAAACAATTTTTACAAAGTGGTTAAAACCCTCTGCACGCCTACCTTCATACCGGCTATTCAACGGCTGCTGCATCATCGACGAATCTACATCGAAGACGCGAGGGTCAGAGCCATCGTGGAGACGGTGCTTTTTCAGCTGAGAGAGGACAAAAACATCCTGGAAACCATCGACGGTGCTTACTCGGATGCCTACTGGAAAAGATATCTGAAACCCATGACGGAGGTCTGGGAGGGTAAAATTTGATTCACCCACCGGATCAGATGATTGTTCCGTTTCGTATTTTTTATACTCATCACCATAGCGTGTTATTATCATATATTCAATTGTGTGTGTGTGTATCATATATCATGATGTCATGTTTTTTATTACATAGTCATTTGTGTTTATCATGTTTTTTTTTTACTACATAATCATTTGTGTGTTTGTATATCATGTTTTTTATTAAAAAATAAATAAATAAATAAATAAATTTGTATTATACTGATCCCCTGTGTGTTTTTGTACATCATTCCCTTCTTAATCACGCACCAATAGAGAAAAGTTTTCACTCGCGTCTGAACCTTTCAAGACTATGAATCGAGCCATGAGTAAAATCTACTATGACCCGGCTCGCCCCGGAAGTTTTGGCGGAGTCGGGGGGTTGCAGAGAGCCTTGAAAGATGAGGGATATGACAAAATAAACGCGAACAAAGTTAGACGTTTTTTATCGGGACAAGACGCTTATACTCTCCACAAACCCGCTCGCGTTCATTTCAGAAGAAATAGAGTGTTTGTTCCGAGACCTTTAAACCAATTTCAAGCGGATCTGTGCGACATGCAGGCCCTAGCTCAGCACAACGACGAGTATCATTACCTGCTGACGGTAATTGACGTGTTTTCTAAAAAGGCTTTTGCGCGGTGTCTAAAGAGAAAAACAGCCGTCGAAGTGGTTCGAGCGTTCGAATCCATTTTTAAAGAAAGCGGAACACCCCTCAAACTACAGACGGACGCGGGCAAAGAATTTCTAAACCAGAAATTTCAGGCCCTGATGAGCAAATACAAAATTAACCATTTTACCACATCCAGCGATCTCAAGGCTTCGGTCGTGGAAAGATTCAATCGTACGTTAAAAGGCAGAATGTGGAGATATTTCACCGCCAATAATACTCGACGTTACCGCGACGTTCTGCAGGATTTGGTAGACGGTTACAATAATAATTTTCACAGCAGCATTAAAATGGCACCCGCGGAAGTCACCGATGATAATACGCCTCAGGTGTTTCAAAACCTTTACGGCGTCAAGCACGTTCGCGGATGCAAATATAAATTTAAAGAGGGAGACACGGTGAGAATTTCCAAAGTAAGAGGAGTGTTTGATAAGAGATATGAACAGACTTTTACGGACGAGTTGTTTACAGTAGATCAACGCATTCCTCGCTTTCCGCCCGTTTACAAGCTTAAAGATTTTGACGGGGAAGTCATCCGAGGTTCCTTTTATGAACCGGAACTGCAAAAGGTTGAAATTGCTCCTAACAAGCTCTATAGAGTGGAAAAAATTTTAAAAACACGCGCGGTTCGAGGTAAGAAACAGGTTCTAGTGAGATGGAAAAACTGGCCTGAAAAATTCAACAGTTGGGTTGATGCAGAGACCGTTTGCGACATAAAACAATCTTTACCTAATTGACCCGTTTACGTCGTTATTCCCTCAATATGAGAAAACTTTGCATTAAATGAAATGCATTTAATGCGCTATTGCATAAAACGCGTTGCATCGTGGGAAACAAACTCCCTTCAGGACTTCATATCCCAGAATGCATCGCTCCGCCTCCCAGCATCCATCTCCCATCATGCAACGCTCGGAAAAAAAAAAAAAAAAAAAAAAATTATAAAGCGAACCGTCGCACATTAGCCAAAGATTATAACGCTTTATCCGTCAAACATCATGGATCGTGCGTCTAGCGAGGGTTTTTACCTCACTCTACCCTCCAACGCGAGTCTGAAAGTGTTTAAAGATAATAAGAGTTCGCATTTTAAAGTGGATCTGCCGCAGCACATTGATTTAGAAGGCCGCTGGGAGGTCGCTCTTTGCGAGATCTCTTACCCTCACACCTGGCAAAACATGCCCGGTCAATACAGCTACTACGAATGGAGATCCAAAGCTAAAGAGGGAAAAGCCGACGGTGAAAGCAAGGTCCACGTACAGTTCTTTTCGGAGGGTTATTATTCTACCGTGGAAGATTTTTTAACCGAACTCAACTTTTCGCTGGCTACCTTCAAGTCCGACGTTCATATAACCTACCACCCCGCCGACAAGAAAATTCATTTCACAGCCGGAGGGAATTATCATTTACGTTTCCCGGCACCCGTAGCGCACATTTTAGGCGTGGAACCCCACAAATGGTACAAATTTGGCAAAAATTGGAACGGTAAGGCACCTTACCCCGCCGACATCAAAGCCGGCTTCTACCACCTGTTTTGTTACAGCGACGTGGTGCAACCCCAGCTGGTAGGCGACGTATTCGCGCCTCTCTTGAGAACCGTGAGCGTAAGAGGAACCTACGGTGACATCATCACGCAGACGTTTAACCCCGCCCAGTATTTACCCGCGTCAAAAAAACATATTGAAAACATCTGCGTAGAGGTCAAAACGGATCAGAACAAGTTTGTCGATTTTACTTTCGGCAAGACCGTAGTTCAGCTCCATTTTAGACCCTGCAAAAATCAAAAATAAACCATGCAAGATCCTCAAAGATTTGTGAGTTATTATGAGAGCCAAGTGGGGGGCGCTCTACCAGGTTTTAGCGGAGCTCCCGTCATGTACGGGCGGGGGATCGGATCCTTATTTTCAAGATTGTTCCGTTTCGTCTCTCCGTTGGTAAAAAAAGGTTTCGCTCTAGCCAAACCGCATCTTAGGTCGGCGGCAAAAAATATAGCCTCTGACGTGATGAGTCACGCAGCCGGAAAAATGTTTTTAAACAGAAAGGATGAGGGGGTGCAAGAAGGATCGGGCGGGATCATGGTTCTATCTAAAAGGCCGCGAAAAAGACCCCCGGGTCAGCGGCTCTCAAAGGGTAAAAAACGCGCTCGAAAGGAAAAGAATAAATCATTCCAGAGAAGCCGCAGCAGGAGAAAGGTCGCATCCGAGGCTTCCCGCGATATATTTTAAACAAAACAAAACGAAAAAGATGGCTCTTTTACACGAAAAATCAGCCGAATGCACTCTGGGCGAACTGGACCTGTTTTCCGCACCTATGACCCAAATGTCGATCGAAGAGAAATTGTACACAGAAGTTCTACCTTTATCAGCCATCACCGACGGGGGGCCCATAGAATTTTTCATCCCCGGCGAGGGGGAAAGATATCTGGATTTAAACGATACTTTACTTCACCTGCGAATTAAAGTTACCAACGCCGACGGAACAAACATCCCTCCGAACTCGTCTGTGGGGATTATAAATTACCCTTTGAACACCATTTTCAGTCAATGCGACGTTATTTTGGGAGATCGCCTCATTTCCCAGTCTAGCGCCACCCATCCCTACAGGGCCATCATAGAGACGCTGCTCAACTATTCGGAAGACGCTCTGAAAAGTCAGTTCAGCGCCGGATTATTTTACAAAGACACCCCCGGTGCTGTAGATTTTTTAGTCATCAACAACGGAGCCAACCTGGGTCTGATGAAGAGGGCGGGCTTCCTGACGGGCTCCAGAGAGGTGCACCTGCTAGGCCCCATTCACGCGGACATTTTCTTTAGCGAGAGGCTCTTGCTCAATTCTGTGGACGTGAGAATTAAATTGACCCGCGCCAGCGACGCCTTCTGCCTCACGTGCGCGGCCGACAGCAATTTTCGTCTGAAAGTTACCGGAGCCTCTCTATTTATCAAAAAAGTAACCGTGTCTCCCGCCGTGCGTCTCGGGCACGCTGCGGCGCTGCTCCGCGGGAACGCGCTTTACCCGCTGTCGCGGGTGAATCTCAAAACTTACTCCATACCTGAAAATTCCAGAGTTTGTACCCAAGAAAATTTATTTTTGGGAACCATGCCCAAATACATCGTTTTAGGCATGGTAAATCACGAAGCCTTCACCGGAAGACGCGATATGTCGCCCTTCAACTTCCGGCATTATGACGTGGAATATCTGGCTCTGTGTCAAGACGGAAGACAAATACCCGCGAAACCTTTCCAACCGCATTTTAACCAGAGAAATTGCGTCAGAGAGTATTACAACCTTTTCCTAGCCACGGGAAGACATCTGAAAGACCAGTCTCTGAGCATCAGCAGAGAGGATTTTGATCAGGGATACTCGCTATTTGTGTTTAACCTAAATCCGGGAGAAGACGTGGAGGCGCTTTCTCCCGTTTCCAGCGGTTCTCTACGGCTGGAGATGAGATTCAGGCAACCCCTACCAGACACGGTCACGCTCATCGTGTACGCCTGCTATGACTCTATTTTGGAAATTGATTCTAAACGTCAGGTTCTGGTGGACTATTACTAAAGAATGAACAATTTTCAATTGGAGAAGCTCCTGCAAAGGACGACGGGAAATGTATTTCGAGGCGTATGGGCCTGCGACCACCTCCCCCTGCTGACCCGACGGTTCCCCCTACCGTCCTATTTTGTAGTCAACACTCACGCGTCAGACAGGCCCGGAGAACATTGGCTGGCTCTGACTCTGGAAAAGGACGGGACGGCTACTTTTTTCGACTCTTACGGATTTCCGCCTAATTTTGACTATTATGACCCGACCATCCTGCAGTTTTTGGAAGACCGCGCGGATAAAATACTGTATCATAACCGGCAGCTTCAACACCCGTTATCAACCGCCTGCGGGCATCATTGCGTTTATTATTTGTATCATCGCGCCTGCGGTATGTCTTTTCAGCAGGTGTTGTCTTTATACGGCGAGGACGCGGTCAGAAATGACCTCGAAGCAACCGCTCTGGTAAAAAGATTTAGCCGTACGCTTAAAAGCTGCGAAAATACATTTTGTCATCACACCGCCTGCTCTATGGAAACCTTTCTGAAACGTAGTTAGAGGAAAGAGAAAAAAAAACATGCTGTACACATTTTTTAACAAAGTGAATAAAAACATTTTATTGAAAAAATCAGCGTCTGGTACATTACTAAAGGGCGGTCCATCGTGGAGAAAGCAATATTTTTCTTTTTGGCTTTTTCTTCTTCATCTCTTTTTCTTCTTCTTCTTCTTCTTCTTCTCCAGCTCTTTCTACCAATTTCAGACGATCGTATTGCTGGCGCGCTATGGGGTTGCGAATGGTGGATACGGGAATATTTAGATTTGTCAGAGTAGATAAAAATTTTCGCCAGCCCGTAGGTTCCGGCGCGTTCCTGTTCCGCAGCATAGCGTGCTTTATTAGATCCATCATGTGCGAGCCTTTCACCCGTTCCCCGCGATGGATAAACTCTCCTTTAGAAGACCAACTTTTCTCATTCTCCGAAATCTTTTTCATAATGTATTCCGCATTTTTCCGGTCACGCTGCGAAAGGATCTTTAGCGTCTCCGACATTGTAGCATCCTCACCCGCATCTTTCATCCCAACAGGTGCGGCGCTTCCCGCCCCCTTTTCCTCCCCCTCCTCCTCATTCTGCGTAGGCTGCGTTTGCAACTTTACCGTGACGCTTTTTTCTTCTTTTTGGTCTTGTTTCACGAGGTTGAGATATCTCTGCAGCAGCGTATTATATTTTTTAATCTTCTCGTAGGGATTCAAATCAGTCTCGTCCAAAATAGCTCTCATTTTTGCGTCCAAATCATCTTCCGCCGATTGTCTGATGGTTTGCTCCGGACGGGTTAAACGGTTTAATTGATGCGGGGAGAGGAGAATCATTTTCTGAGCGTTCTTCATTTCTCACCTTTTCTGAATGGCGTCTCCGATCAGCCCGCCTATAATCGGGATAACGGTGGAGAGGAGGAGCGGTAGAAATCCTCCCGTTTGCTTCACCAGAGTCTGATGCTTGCGCTTCAGCCCGGTTCTTTTATCGACCAGAGATCTAATGATTTTCTTTCGACTCTTTAACTTTTTGTATTGAGAGGATGACAAGGGAACGTTCCCCTTCAAAACATTTAAAGCAATCTCGCACAAAGCTTGGATAAAGTCTGGAGATCCGTGCGTTAGAATGTCTCTGCGTTTTTGAGGCGTAGCGTAGTACAGAGCTCGTATTAAAGGAGCGTTTCTTTTGATTCGTACCGACATTCTTTTTTTTTTAATTGAAATCAATCAATAAAATTTGAATTATTGATTTGTCTTGGGAAGGTAAACCACCGGCAGCTGTCCGGCGAGCACTCCGGATCTCAGCCTGTAGGGTTCTGGACAGGAAGGTGTCAGGTCGACCAATAAGTACCCGTGAGGCTCCGCCGCGGCGTCTTCGAAGCTCTCCATAAAGAATGCCTTTTTTCTCGGAAACATTTGCTGAGCCAAAATATTCATTTGTAACTTGTCTCGCGGATTTTTAAACAGGATCAAATAGGTGCTGTTTAGACCGATGGCGCGGCTGTATTTACCTTGCTGAAATAGATTTTGCGTCAGCATCATCACGCTCATATTTTTATGATGTCTGTACTGCGTAAAAATCTTGACCACTTCGGGATGATTAGAAGCTTGAAAAATAACATCGTCCAAAATCACCAGATGAGTTTGTTCCGGCGGAAACAGGCTTTCATCTTCAAAAGAATCAGGAAGTCCTTTGATAAATTTTATGTTTTTATTCATCTTCAACAGTTCTTCGTACAGGGGTTGAAAAGAAGTATAAACCCAAACGATGTTGTCGGGTCTAGAATCCAGAACATGTTCGCAACGTTCCAAAACACTTTTCACAAAATAGGTTTTCCCGCATCCGCTCGGACCTACAATCAGGCATGAAAATGGAGAGGCCAGTCTAGGGTTAAATACAGTTTCCATATTTTCAAACAAACAAACCAAAACAAACAAACAACTTCTGATGATAAGAAAAACAATCAAAAACCAAAAGGCAGAGTTGTGCCGTCGGGGAAAAGGCGTCTCTTGTCGTACACGACCCGAAAAGATTTCTGAAATGAAGAGTTTTTCAAATGAAACCCGTTTTTGTTACGGACAATGTTGTGATGAGGCGTGGTAATCAGCTCCGTCTTACCCACCAGAAACCCCTCCACCAACTCTTTCACGCTGTCAAAATTGACTTTCTCACCACTCTCCTGCGTCAGCGTGATTCCTTTGGCCCGCACCACGGTTTTCTTTCCCTGCCGCGTCTGATAGGCGTAGGATTTTGGACCTGCGGAAGCAAACTCTTGAATCGTGTCACCTTCCAATTCATCCGTCAGCTGACCTAGATATTCCCCAGTTTCCAAAGGAGTCTCCCCCTCCCCCACCGTGTAGATCAGGCTGTCGGTGTCTGTGTACAAAACTCTCCTCCCCAGCTTTTCCAGATAGCCGTACATTTTCAGGCGTGCGTAGGCTGTTGTGAATGCTGCGATAAAGACGTTGTTGACCTTGCTGGGGGGCACCTGGCAGCCCTTGCTGTGGTTCCACTGTACCATCGCAATTTCGTCGCTCAGAAAGCAAAAGTAATTGACGTCAAACTTTCCTGAAAACATAAAATCAAAAAATTGCTCCTCGTCACTCACCAGGGTGGTCTGAAGGCGATTGTTTCTCTCCGCAAACTTGCCCCAGAGGCTGTTGAGACAGAGTTTTGCAATCTGTCTCTTGGCGGGGTTCGCTTTGATGTTGGCCTTCTCCAGCAGAATGCCTTGTTTCTCGCGGTACTCTTTAATGTACCTGTCGAGCTCTTCCTCGCCCGTCACCCATCCGGGGAGGGCTGAAGTTTCCTGTTTGACTTTCATAAAAGTGTGCATGTAGGCTTTGAACAGGGCGTTGCTACGCTCATCAAAATGCCACACCTCTGTAATTTCTCCAATTCTGTAACCCAGTTGGAGCGCCCTCTTCAGCTCTTCCGTCACCCAGACACCCATGAGAGCTCTGGCCTCGTCATCGTGCTCGCACGCCCCCTGCTGGTTGTTATTCTCAGCGCATGTGCGGCAGAGTGTGAACACCAGCTTACCTTTAGAGGTTTTGTAGGGCAGCAGCGGGATGTAGAGACCTCGAGGCGGATGTACGACCGCTCTGATCAGCCCAAAGTAGTTTTCAGGGTCGTCAAAGTCCTTGTGGATGATGACGGGGTGACCTATCGGATAAGCGTATGTACAGTTGACATACGGATACAGAGAGGTAACGTCCACGTAGAGCACCCGCTCTTCATCTCCGGCCGTGTGTCTCAATTTATAGGCGCAGACTCTCCCTCCATGAAGACCCTCGCGAGGGACGAGAGGTTTGGGAAAACGGCGGGCTCTGAGAAATTCTTTCACCTCAGGATCCGTCCGTTTCAGCTCTGTCCACTCGTGCTCCCAGATGGTGCAGACTCGCATCTCGTAAACAGACTTTAACGTCTGGATCCTCTCTTTGCCGGCGTTGTGCAGCTCCTCGTAAGGAGTCTTTGTCAGGGGGCAAATTGCTGAGGGTTCAAAACATTTAGGACAGCCGTGATAATAACAACCCAGAAACTCCCACACGTGCCCCACACCATTTATCTCAGCAAATCCGTCTACATAGTACTTGCCGATCCGTCTCTCCCCGCCGTTGACGGCGTGCTGAATGTCAATTTCCCTGGTGTAAGAGATCCACTCCAGCCACTGGATGCAGGCGTGAGAGTATCTTTTGCACTGGCGTCTGTAGTCATCGGGCGCTGGAATGGCTATTGTGTTAGGAGGGAGAAAGTTTGAGACAAACACTTTCATGCAGGCGGATGCTATGGTGATGCGACTGAAGGGGTCGACGTTCGTCAGATGCAGAAACTCTTCTCTGAATTTGACGCACCCCGTCAAAAGAATGTCAACGTCGGTTTTGCAGTAATGGACGGCCTGATTCTTAAAGTCAAAGACCCCCTTGCTCGCGTCCCCGTACCAAGCGTCAAACCTGTCAACTTCCCCGCTTGACATGCGTTCTATGCCGTAATCTTCGCGGGGTGGGTAAGGTCCTACGTAGTCCAGATGCTCCTCTGAGCTGAAACGGTGAGGAAAATACCCCTTGGATTGATCTTCAAACCCTAAAGCTTTAGGCATAGCGCCGAGACGCATACTGAGGAAGGACAGAGAGTCGATGAATTTTAGACGGAAATCAACATCTTCGAAGCAGAGAGCTTTACTTCCCTGCATGATGATAGAAGGCTTTATCCCCAGCTGCACCATCCCCTCCAGGATCAGGTAACCGTCAAACCCTCTGGAATTATGCGCTATGAAAATAGAACCTCGGAAAAGAGGCCTCCTGAAATGAATGATAAAAAGTTTAACGCAGTCTAACCCGAAAGCCTTCCACTCTACCCCCGCCAGGGTCTTGGTGCACACCAGGAAGGGCACGTGCTTCTGACGTTCATCGACAAAGGTTTCAAAATCATAAAAAACCAGCTTCCGCGTGTGCTCCTGATCGAGGGGGAGAGTTTGTATGTAGCATCGGTGATCCTCGGCGTTTGATTCAGAGGACAGTTTAGCCTCGCAAATCTTACATTTTGCAGCAGGACACTTGTGCCCGTCGATGCCCGTAACCTGAGGAATTTCATACTGTAGATTACATTTAGCACATTTCTTCCGCAGGTCACAAAAGCTGGCGGGCCGCCCCTGCCTGACCTGTTTTTCTCTATGTTTAGCCAGACACCACGGGGACCTACACCATCTGTTGCAATCCGGGCACAGGATCGGATTCTTCTCAATCTTTGTACAGTCCGGATGGGTACAGACTGGGCAGTGACCCGTACAGGTGTGCCTTTCGGGTTTCATGTATCCTGTGTAGCAGTGATGACACATGTAGGTTTTACCCAAAAACCCGCTGACGTTTTTGACTCCGTAATAATGTCCCTCGGATAAAAACAGATAGAGGGGATTATCAGATTTTGGTGAATTTGTCTCAAATCGCGAGAGAGGACGGTTTTTATCCCCTCTGTACAACACCACAATTTTTCGACTCACCGCTTCTTCAAATTTACGCACGTGGAAGAAGTCTACGGGCGTCTGTTCATGAAGCCCGACCGAACGCTGTATTCGTCTGGCCAGCTGAAAGATCCGATCGTCTGTGAACCCCGGGTTGATCAGGCTGGCGAGGCTGGTGGCAAAACAGAGCTGATTATCAGTGTTGAGAGGGACGTAAAGAAACCGGGCTTTCTTTCTAACAATTTCCTCATTGAGCATGGTTTCCAGCTTTCTCCTCACACCTCCTCTATTATTTTGCACAATCTGCACGACAATTTCTAGCCCTTCGCTGTCCATAACGCCGGCGTTAGATTGTACCAATTGATCCAGCAGAGTCTGAAACGCCGTCCTGACGGCTTCTTCGTTATTTTGATAGGTGACGGCCGTGTGCTGTCTGACATTTTCACCCGTCAGCTCCAATTGAATTAGATCGCCGGGGCTAACCTCTGAGATAGCTCTGCTTAAGACATTTTCAATGTTTGACATGACGAGGCGGTAAAATGTAGCATAGTCCGTAACAATTTCGGGGAAACTCAAAAAACTCCTCAGCTCTATATTATGAAATCGATCCCGCTGAAAGCGTCTAACATCTACCCCACCCCCAACTTGCGGTGTATGCTCCCCCTCCACCCGATCGTCATTAGCTGTTGCCGCATTCAAATTGTTTAATGCGTCGTTTAATGGTTGGAGAAAGTCTACGGGTTCGTGCGAATTTAGATTATTCAGAGCCTGATTGAGCGGGTAAAAATAGTCGTCGTTGTTTGAAACTGTTTCGGTCTCCTGTGAGACGAGACGGCTCAGGGCTTGATTAAGAGAATAAAAATAATCATTTTCACTTACTCCCGAGCCGACGTTGGGAATTTCCTGAATTAATTCGCGAAGAAAGGACCCCTCCATTTTCAGAATTAAAAACAAAACAAAACAGACAGAAATTAAAAAAAGATCCAGAAATGAAAAAAAAACTACTTCAATACTTCTTTAACGACATCAAACAGGCCCAGAAGACATTGCAGCGTATTTGAGTCCAATTTCCGCTTGTGATGCACTTCCGGGCTCGGCGCGCGCTTTTTCTTTCTTCCTGTTCTGTCGCTCCTGACACGCCCTGGTTTAAGAACAAAAAAAAAAAAAAAAAATTACACTCCACACCCGTTGGTGGTGCTAATGCATCTAACGCGAGAATGAATAAAATCCCCCGCCCTCCCGGAAACACGTGTGCTCCCTCCCACCACTTCCCTTTCAGGCGCCAAATTTCATTTGGGTCCCCGGCAGAGCTACTGCGAGGATCTCCGTAATAATAATAATAATACAAAGAATTAACTCACCCGGGGTTCGCGCAGTGTCTTCGCGGCCTTCTCCTTCTTTTTCTTCGGTCGGGTGAGTTTGAGATTCGGCGCTTTTCTCGATGTGGGACCAGCGGATCGTCTCCCCCGCTATAGTCGCCGTCGCTTCCGCAGCTGGAGGGCCCGACTCTGCCGCACGGCCTTTGGAGCCTGGTTCTCCCGCTAGCGTCGATGTGGAATCGGCATTGGGCGCTGCTGCTGCTGCTGCGGCGGCCTCCTCATCCTCCTCCTCCGACTCTTTGCCTGAATCCTCAAAGTTGGAATGATCCACCGACTCCGAAATGCCTTGTTCGGAAAACAACGCTGGTTCGGGGAACTCTGTAAGTAAAAGAAAATATATATATATGTATACTCTTTTATCCGGATGAATGTTTAGCTTTCTCTACTTACCAAAGTCTGATTGAGAAAAGCCTACGAAGGCCGCGTCTACATCAGCATGGTCTGGAAAAAAAATAATAATTAAATAAATATATATATAACTTTTCAGAGATTTGCATAGATTTACTTACGATTTTTCCCGCCCCCCGCATTTGGTAACGGAATGTTGACTAAATCTTCGTCCGTTATCACATCATCTGTACAAAACATACGGACTTTAGTTTTTTAGTTGAGATTATTCAATTTAGAAAATAAAATAATAATCTTACCCCAATCGTGCAGAATGACGTTTGAAGAAGGCGGGTGATGAATTTGAGCTGAAATAACTGTTTGTATATTAAACGGTTATCATCGGGTATAAAACAGCGCAGAGAGAGTTCACGATGGTGAGATGGGTTTACCGTGCTTCATAGCTTTGGTCGGCCGTCGGTCTTAAAATCCAATGTTTTCTCGTCATTTGCGCTTTTATATACCTCTCGTCAACGCCTCAGTGCGCTGAATTGCGGAGGTAATAAACCAAAGTGCTCGAGTCTTGTATTAGATATTTTTTAACATTTTTGTTTTTATATATATATATATAT
>JABWDL010000230.1:0-15662 GCA_015343265.1 Pao palembangensis | reverse complement strand
GAGAGAGAGAGAGAGAGAGAGAGACTCATTAAAATTACTGCTGAGCTGCCAGATATCTGCATTTGGGTCCGCCTCATTCCTGAGTGGTACGCAACAAAATTATATTAGAAAATGGATACTTACAAATATTTACAGGTTCGTCCAAACAACCAGAAACGGGTAAAAAGGCAGCAGCATTTGTTGTTGTTGAATGTGAACGCATCGTGCTGCGACAAATACAGACAAAGTAAAACTCAACAGTTGTTCCGGAATTTGAAATAAAACAGGCAGCAAAAGTAGTCGTTTTTTCAACAGAATTAATAGCGATAATGATGGAATTACAGGGGACAGAGTAAGTCTAACCAATAATGGTAACTGTGTGTACGGATTCTTTTTCAGCATTAGCAAATTTCAAAACCGGTCACTCAAATGGGAGGCAGGATCTTTTATGTAAAATGTTAATGTTGACGCATAACATTCATTCATTAAAAAATACATATTAAATTTGTTTAGATATCAGCTGTTCTGTTCATCTCTTTATAACAACCTGCTATGCTGTATTATGTGTATATATGTCTGATATGTTTGTATTTCTATGATTGTATTTTGTCTGTATTTCTTTGGTTTTATGATTGTATCTGTTCTCCCTCTCTCTCTCTCTTTATTCTCTCTGTCCTGTCTCTCTCTTTTATTCCTCCTTTACCCAGCCAACTTTCAGCAGGATGGTTCCCCCTTGTAAGCCTGGTCCTGCTCAAGGTTTCTTCCTGTTAAAAGGGAGTTTTTCCTTGCCACTGTGCTTACCTGGGGGTTCAGGCTCTGGGTTTCTACCTCTGTAAAGCACTTAGAGACAATTTTATTGTAAAAGGTGCTATATAAATAAAATTGAATTGAATTGAATTGAATAGAACAACACCAGAGACGTGGGGACCGGGATGAGGCAAATAACTGGCTTCAATGTCAAAGACAGGCGGCCAGTTAGCAGTTCGGACAGGGCAAATGAGCTGAACTGTTTCTTCAACAGATTTAGTTCACAGCCCTCCGCTGTGTCCCCCTCCCCCACACACTCTGGCCTCCAAACATCCAGCCACCCTCCTCCCACTCCACCGTGAGCCCCCTGGACCCACTCCCCCCTGCTAACTGTGACTACTGGCCAGGTGAAGAGACAGCTGGAGAGACTCCACCAAGGCAAAGCTGCAGGCCCTGACGGCATCAGCCCTAAGGTACTGAAGACCTGTGCCAGCCAGCTGTCTACTATCCTGTGCCTCCTCTTCAACCTGAGCCTGACCCAGGAGAAGGTTCCCACAATGTGGAAGACCTCCTGTCTGGTTCCTGTGCCCAAGAAGCCTGGTCCCTGCGACCCCAAAGACTACCGACCAATAGCCCTCACATCTCATGTGATGAAGGTTCTGGAGAGGCTCGTCTTGGCCCACCTTTTTCCGCAGGTAAGATCTTCTCTGGACCCTCTGCAGTTTGCTTACCAGCCCCGTTTGGGGGTTGAGGATGCCGTCATCTACCTGCTGCAGAGGGCTCACTCACATCTGGATGGTGCTGGCTGCACAGTGAGAGTCACCTTCTTTGATTTCTCCAGTGCATTCAACACCATCCAGCCACTTTTACTGAGAGAGAAGCTGCAGACGATGATGGTTGACTCACCCACGGTCTCCTGGGTTACTGACTACCTGACAGACAGGTCGCAGTTTGTCCGTCTTGGCGCTGCACTGTCTGATGCGGTGGTGAGTGACGTGGGAGCACCGCAGGGTGCTGTCTCCATTCCTGTTCACCCTGTACACCTCAGACTTTCAGTACAACTCTGAGTAGGCCCACCTGCAGAAGTTCTCTGATGACTCTGCAGTGGTTTGGTGTATCAGTGGTGGACGGGAGGAGGAATACAGAACACTGGTGAGTGACTTTGTGGAGTGGTCTAGGAGGAACCACCTGCTGCTGAACGTGGCCAAGACCAGGGAGATGGTGATTGACTTCAGAAAGAAGAGGACGGCCACACAGCCCCTGAGCATCCTGGGAGAGGACATCAAGGTGGTGGAGGACTACAAGTACCTGGGTGTGCACATAGACAGCAGACTGAACTGGAAGACCAACACCGAGGCTGTGTACAAGAAGGGGATGAGCAGACTCTACTTCCTGAGATAGCTGAGATCCTTCGGCGTGTGCAGCAAGATGTTGGATATTTTCTACCAGTCTGTTGTCGCCAGTGCACTGTCTACGCTGTAGTCTGCTGGGGAGGCAGCATCGGAGCCGGCAACACCAACTGACTGAACAAACTGATCAGAAAGGCTGGCTCCGTGATTGGCTGCAATCCGGACACCATGGAAGATGTGGTGGAAAGGAGGATGCTGAACAAACTTATCTATTCTAGATAACCCGGACCACCCTCCCCACCCACTCCTGGACAGGCAGCGGAGCTTCTTCTCAAACAGACTGATTCAGCTCCGCTGCCACAAAGACAGATACAGGAAATCTTTCCTGCCCAGTGCAGTAACTCTATTCAACAAGTCCGTCCGACTAAGACTCACAGCCCTTTGTACTGTGATGGGCCCCATTAGTACTTTAATGTGGCGCATTGTCATAATTATTTATTGCATAGTCATATCACTCATATTGCACATTATTCTATTGTAAATATGTTAATACTGACGATGCTTCTGGGACAAGTCAATTTTCCATGTCTGGGATAAATAAAGTACTTCTATTCTAATCTATATAAAACGAGCCATAAAATAGAACATTTTAAATAGTTTTCTCCCATCCAGAATACAATGATACACTTTTTTCATTTGGATTGGTGTGACTAATGTGTGTTATTCCATTATTTACACTCAAATGTCGAATTAATAGATTATTATGCACTTTTTTCCCCCGTTAAAATACATTTTGAATGTACGGGCTCCTTCTGTACAGTTGGCACTGACTGACGGATTTTTTTATTTTGAAAAATGTCCCAATGTATTATTTCCTCTTTGCACCCGACTTCCTGTCCCACACCTGCTGCACTGTGCTAGTTTGCTGGGTTGTGCTCCGCCATCCCGCAAAAATAGAAGTCTTGCTTATTTTTGGAGGGGGGCTCTGGAACACTGATGCTGTGGTGGAGCGTATCAGCTCCGCTGTCGTTGCAGAGCGCAAATGCAACATAAAAGCATCCGGTGTATTAAAGGGGTAATTTCATGATCAGAAAGAAAGAAAAATATTCCAGTTTACATTATTAACTTTAGCTCTGTGGCTTTTGAGATTTTACAAAAAAAAAAATCCAATAAGTCTTAACTACATTCCCCCATCCATCCATTTTCTGCCGCTTATCCAGGGTTGGGTCGTGGGGGCAGCAGCCTAAGCAGGTAAGCCCAGACTGACAGAGCTTCTCACCCTATCTCTAAGGGAGAGCCCAACCACCCTGCGAAGGAAATTCATTCTTCTCATTCTTCCGCGATCTCATTCTTTCGGTCACTACCCAAAGCTCATGACCATAGGTGAGGGTAGGAGCAAAGACCGACCGGTAAATCGGGAGCTTTGTCTTTCAGCTCAGCTCTCTCTTCACCACAACGGACCGGTGCAGAGTCCACATTACTGCAGACACCGCACCGATCCGCCTGTCGATCTCCCGCTCCATTCTTCCCTCACTCGTGAACAAGACCCCGAGGCACTTGAACTCCTCCACTTGAGGCAGGATCTCCTCCCCGACCCGGAGAAGGCACGCCACCTTTTTCCAGCTGAGAACCATGGCCTCAGATTTGGAGGTGCTGATTCTCATCCCAGCTGCTTCACACTCAGTTGCGAACCGGTCCAGCGAGAGCTGGAGGTCACGGACTGATGAAGCCAACAAGACCACATCATCTGCAAAGAGCAGAGACCCGATCCTGAGGCCACCAAACCGGACCCCCTCAACACCACGGCTGCACCTAGAAATTCTGTCCATAAAAGTTATGAACAGAATCGGTGACAAAGGGCAGCCCTGGCGGAGTCCAACCTTCACCGGAAACGAGTTCGACTTACTACCGGCAATGCGGACCAAGCTCTCACATGTTCACGTGACGTTGCAGAGTCGTGTCAACCACAACAGCCCTACAACGTCCAGAGCCCTAAGGAACTCCGAGCGAATCTCATCCACCCCCGGGACCCTGCCACCGAGGAGTTTCTTAACAACCTCGGCTACCTCAGCCCCGGAGATAACAGAACTCGCCTCCGAGTCCCCAGGCCCTGCTTCCTCACTGGAAGGCGTGTCGGTGGGATTGAGGAGGTCTGCGAAGTATTCCTTCCACCGATCCACAACGTCCTGAGTCGAGGTCAGCAGCACACCATCCCCACTGTACACAGTGTTGACAATGCACCGCTTATCCCTGTTCAGGCGCCGGATGGCGGTCCAGAACCTTTTCGAAGCCGTCCGGAAGTCATTCTCCATGGCCTCCCTGAACTCTTACCACACCCGGATCTTTGCCTCAGTGACCGCTGCAGCCACACTCCGCTTGGTACCTGTCTGCTGCCTCAGGAGTCCCACAGGTCAAAAAGGCCCGGTACGACTCCTTCTTCAGCTTTACGGCATCCCTCACCGCCAGTGTCCACCAGCGGGTTCGGGTGTTGCCACCACGACAGGCACCGACTACCTTGCGGCCATAGCACTGGTCAGCCGCCTCAACAATGGAGGCACGGAACATGGTCCACTCGGACTCAATGTCCCCCACCTCCTCCGGGACATGGTTGAAGCTCTCCTGGAGGTGGGAGTTGAAGCTCCTTCTGACAGGAAACTCTGCCAGCCGTTCCCAACAGACCCTAACAATACGTTTGGGTCTGCCGGGTCTGTCCGGCATCCTCCCGCACCATCGGAGCCAACTCACCACCAGGTGGTGATCGGTTGACAGCTCCGCCCCTCTCTTCACCCGAGTGTCCAGGACATGTGGCCGCAAATCCGAGGACACGACTACAAAGTCAATCATCGAACTGCGGCCTAAGGTGTCCTGGTGCCAAGTGCACATATGGACACCCTTATGCCTGAACATGGTGTTCGTTATGGACAATCTGTGACGAGCACAGAAGTCCAACAATAGAACACCGCTCTGGTTCAGATCAGGGGGGCCTGATAAGGGGGGAACTACATTCCTATCCAACAAAACTACCGCTGAAATGGTTGGGGAAAAAAAAACCTATGAAAAGAAACAATAGTAGTGATTTCTATGTTTCAATAACAAAGATACGCTGAAAGTAAACTACAAAAAAACTATTATTGTCTTATAAAAGAGTTCACTATGGCGTAAGAAGACTAGACTAAACTTGGAGTTATGATCATCAAAAAAGATCGGAAGAGGTCACTAAAAAAAGGAGACAATAAACATCATCACCAGTAAAAACAGTAACAGCACCACAAATAAGGGAGAAAATCAACAATACAAGCTCAAAATTCATATCCCTGACAACTGAAAACACATTTGAGAAAGGCTGGTCTGAAGGATTGTGTAACAGCAATAAAACACTACTTTATCAAAAGAATAAAAAGATATCAAAAGATATATTTGGGCAAAAGCACAAAATGGGAGCTATGATAATTAGAAACCTGATCCCTAAACCAACAAAAAGTTTGAGGTGACAGATTTGTTTGAAGTGTTTTATAAAGATTGGACTGTCCCACTCCATCCTCTAACATCATTCAGTTCCATCTCAAACAAGACTTTTGGAAAGTTTGTTTTGCAGCAAGATAATGCATTCTTCCTTGTGCTGTGTGCTAGACAAAAAAGGGGAAAGGTGTTCTCTGTGAAAGATGATTTGGCCCCTATCGCCAGACCCTTCTCCAACATGACATATTGGATTGATCAGTCAAAGAATGAAGAAGCGAATCAGCAGTCTCTCGCTGATGAGCCCAAGAAAGATTGGAATGCATTTCCTGGCACATACCTTAAAAAAAAAATCTGTGGAATTAAAACCATATGCCATGCTGTTCTTAAAGCCAGAGAAGGTTAACTTGAAAAAAGTCTAAGCAATAAAAACCCAAATAACAGATAATCATAGTAAAATATATATTAATGTAAAATGTTGAATATTGTAAATACAGTGTACACATATGCACGTGCTGTTTAAGTACGTATGGGGGTATATTTGTGTGTGTGTATATATATATATATATATATATACATATATGAATCTATACTTAAAGAATACACCCACAAACTATAACATTTATTATTCTTATCTTATTTTTCTAATCTATATATGTATATGTTTTGAGCAATGAAAAAAAAATCTCAAAAGTATTTTGCTAAGTCACTATATAACAATCATGTTTATTTCATTGCAAAGTATACCAAATAGAATGTGATCTTTTTTTCTACAAATTAGCCCCTGCTTCTAAACTACTGGCCTATAGCGTACGTGCAACATGCAAACTGCTCTGAGGCAAAAGGTTTCAGTGTCAGCTTGTTGGGACTAACCAAGGGTATCAGGAGCTGTTGGAGCCAGGTGTCGGAGCTGTAGCGTTTCTTCCAGGATTTCGAGATGACAGTCCATACTGCTGTACCTCTGAATGTCACTGACATTCTGACCGGATGTTCCAAGAAACCTTCGAGAAAAGCAAACGCATGCAGTGCCAAACAAGTGCGCAATGGAGCTTGCGACTGCATGAACTGATCATACCTCACACCATCAATGTCAGCTTGGTATGGATTCGAGACCAGATGCAGGGTAGGATACACCGAGGATAAGGGAAACATACAGTGGTGGAGAGGTTGTTGTGGAAGGGTGTAGTTGGTAGGATCATACTGTCCTGGCATTACATCCACAGGAACTGATGCCTACAAAAGGAGGCAGAGATTTTCAGTTAAAAAAATAATCGTTTAATGTACAATAACACTTCTCAGTGCTGTTCTTTGCATAAAAAATTAATTACTATACCTTTAGGTATGAGAACTAACAATATGGCAAAATCAACTCACCACTAGCTGAAGCAACAGTTCATCTAACAGACATACGGCCTCCACACTGCCTGCCTGGGTCTTCTTGGTGAGGTATTTGGGCTTGAAAATTGTATTTATTATTATTATTTTTTTATTACTTATCAATAAGCTAATTCAAGCAAAACTCCTTTGAAGAAGACTCCTTTGAAGATTAATAAATGTCAGTTAATTTTGGGGTACCTTTATGGATGCATCCTTTTCCTGGGTGTTTTGGCTCAAGAGGTTTCCAGCCAGTATAATCCTAGAAATGGTTGCTGCTCCATTTTGCTCCACCTGTTCACCAAGCTGACCAGTTACCAAGTCAATTAGCAATTGCAGCCCCAGCATGCTGTCAGCGTGACTACTACCAAGACCAAGTCCTGAAGCCAGGAGTACAAACCTGTTTAACACCAATGAAAATAAAATGTAATGATGTGATCTGTTGGAACATAGCCATATTTGTGTCTGTTTACCTGTCACAGCTAAGTGCAGGCCTTGGAGTCTGCAAAGCAAAGCCAGCCAAGCAAAAGTCCTCAACTGTAAATTTACCATCATTTCTCTCAGATCCATATATTGCAATAACACTTCCTAAAAGAGAAGATTTGAAGAAGAGAGATGAGTCCTAGTGTACAGCTTTGGTAATCTTATGTTACTTTCTATAGCACAACAAAAATAGTGACCTGTGACACACTTGTCTCTGTCAATTCTGCCCCCAAGTTTGATTCTTTGCAGTTCATCCTCCAGGATGAGGTTATCCGTCTCACTAATGTACTTGGCTCGTGCTGGCTGGGGTAGGAGGTTGTGCTGAAGGTGATGGAAAAAAATTAATGATACAGTAACCATTGTTAACCATCACTAAGATTTTACAAAGAGGGGGCTCAGAATTTTGCATGACCGCAGACTGACCTCATCACTTATCTCTTTCAAAATTGATGGCTGCAGATCCATACTCTTAAACAATGTTCCCACAATGCAACACCGCTCCCCTGTCTGGAGTTCACACAGCTTCTTTATTGGCACATCTGACCCTGTCGGAATCATAACAGTATTATCAAACGTGTTAAAACATTATTTAGTGCCATGTGACCGAGCATTCTACTTACCCCACTTCTGCTGCGCTGTCTCTGAGAACAAGGGCCTCATCTGCATCAGTCGTGCTGCGTAGATATGGGCATACTGGCGACTGAAACTCCTCTCTCCGACACTGTAGCGTTCTGAACGTAGATTGTAGGTAGAGGAAGTCCGTTCAAATACCGGCCCCTGGACCTCGGAGACTGGGTGACACAGCAGAGACTGGCCCTGCTTTTGGCCACTCAAGTCGGAGAACATGACTATAATTGAAAAAGAAACAGTCTAATAAAAAAGAATTATTATGTTTTGCTCCACGAACCAAGTCAATAATTGCTGTGTTGTCTGTGTAGATTCTCACTCATCCAGGTCATGGTTATCCAAAGTAGATCTCTCTGTGTCAACAGGAAACCTTTCAGTCCAGTTGACACAGAGAGATGTACTTTGGATAATAATTGCTGTGTTGTATAAATGGTGTAAAAAGAAAAGTATAGCAGGTTAAGCTCAACTCAACAGAAACTATGCTATCCTAAAATATGCTCATTTTGATATTACTATTGACATAAAAAAATCAACTCACCTTTGAGTTCACAGATTCGCTAACTGTAAAGCTAATATAGTGTTGTTTTTTTAATTGCGTTGTTTGATTCTACGTCAGTAAACAAATTAAAAGGTTCCCGCAAAATCACTTTCTCAATATCGTGTATTATCGCGAGTCTTCTTCTTCTTCTTCTGCTTCTGCTTCTTCTTCTTCTTCTTCTTCTTCTTCTTCTTCTTCTTCTTCTTCTTCTTGGATTTTCTTAGCGTTTGGCAAGCAACAAATTGGTGCATTAACGCCACCAACTGATGTGGAGTGTGGGTCACGATATTTATATTTAATTTTAAAAAAATGGCTATATCCTGCTCAGAACTTTTATTTCTCTTAAATACCATAATAATATTTGAAACTCTTTTCTTTCTGACTTTTATCTCAGAATTTCTATACTAAGTTGACTCTTAGTACTCTTAAGTTTCCTGACCAAATTCCTCCTTTCTGCTTCGTATTTCTTCCTCGCGAGTCCTTTTGTATTTTTCTTTTTCTTCTTTAAATGGCGAGTGGCAATCAGTGTCAAGGTGCATTACCGCCACCTACTATATTGGAGTGTGGACCAGAGTTAAATTCATACTAATTGACACAAAAGAAATTACTCCAGTCTAAACTATATTGATTATCCTTTTTTTTTTTTTAAGAAAAAAATGCAATTACATTTTTTGCCCAAAATAGATGTAATATTTTTGAATTACTCTCTTTTTATCCCTTATTTCGCAGTGTAACATGACATGTTTCTGTTCAGCAAATAGTAATTACAGCCAACTACAACAATGTTTACATACTAGATGCAATATTTTTATTGAGTTGAGTGTGACCTATTCTGAGCTGTTAAAGTCAGAATCAGAATCATTTTATTTGGCCATGTTTGAGCAGACAGACTCTGGTTTACTTCACTCTCAGAATTTCAAGTAAGAATATTTACATGATAATAATATTAGGAAAAACAAGAATCATTTAAAAAAAATGAATATAAGGAAATGTTATACATGTTTTTTATGTTACAGTCATGAGTTTAGGACAACAACTTTTTTAATGAGTGAATTATAAAACAGCAATAAATAATAAATTATGTAATGCTGAAAGATCTTAATGATGATTCATTGAGAATAATATTAGTATAAAAAAGATATGGAAGGCAGGTAAGATAACAAATAGGAAACTAGCAGTTTGGAAAGCACCCCAACCGAAACTAGATGAATGACCCTGCCAACCACCCTGCCAACAACTCTCAGGTGACCACCCGGGCCATTAAATATGCCGATGGTCCACAGGGCTATATTTTCAAGCTCTGCCCCAGCAAACTTAGAACTGAAGAAGCTCTCTGGAGAGAGAGCGAAAACGTTTTCAAGGAAACCTTTCAGTCCAGTTGACACAGAGAGATCTAATTTTGGAAACTGGCAGTTGTACTTCAGTTCAGTTCAGTTCACCTTTAGTTATATATGTATATAGTATATATTGTCTCTAGGCTCTTTACAGAAACCTAACAAGCAAGAGTGGTAAGGAAAAACTCCCCTTTAACAGGAAGAAACCTTGAGCAGGACCAGGCTCATATGGGGGGAAGAAGGGGGGAAGAACAGATAGAGGTGAGAACAGACATACATCATACAGTACATGCAAATACATTAGTAACCCAGAGGAATCAATGCTAGAGTGTGGTAAGAGGTCAGCAGGTCAGTTCACAACTATGAAACTGATGACAACTGATGAGCTGCCATTGTTAGTAACCTCGTCTAGTCCTGATCCACCTCTGGACAGCTTCCTGCCCATAGACCTCCCTGAGCTGACCGCCAGCATTAATGGATCTAAACCAACCACATGTCTCCTGGACCCCATCCAAACTGAGCTTTTCAAGGATGTCTTTCCTCTGATCAGGGCCTCCATATTAGATCAGATCAACAGGTTATGTACCTCAGGCGTTTAAAACTGCTGTTATCAGACCTTTACTTAAAACACCTTCAGGCGTCTTAGAAAACTATAGACCGATATCGAACCTCCCATTCATCTCTAAGATACTTGAGAGGCTGGTTGTCAGTCAGCTAACCGATCATCTAAACAGAAATAGTCTATTTGAAGTGTTTCAGTCTGGTTTCAGAGCTCATCATAGCACAGAAACAGCACTGGTTAAAGTCACTAATGACCTCCTCATGGCATCAGACCGTGGGCTTATCTCCGTATTCGTTTTACTGGACCTCAGTGCTGCCTTTGATACTGTAGATCACAGAATTTTATTACAAAGACTACAACATGAGATTAGGATCACAGGGACAGCTCTAGACTAGTTTAAATCTTATCTATCAGATCGATTTCATTTTGTTCATGTTAATGATGTTTCCTCTGGGTGTACAAAGGTTCATCATGGTGTTCCACAGGGTTCAGTGCTTGGGCCAATCCTGTCCACTCTCCTCCCTCTAGGAAATATTATTCAGAGACACAGCATAAATTGTCATTGCTATGCCGACGATACGCAGCTGTATTTATCCATGAAACCTGATGAAACAGAGTCGTTAACCAGACTCCAGGCATGTCTCAAAGACATAAAAAACTGGATGACCTCAAATTTCTTACCTTTAAACTCAGACAAAACTGAAGTCATTGTTCTTGGAGCTAAACATCTGAAGACTAGATTACTAGATAGCATTCTCTCTTTGGATGGCATTACCTTGTCCTCCAGTACAGCTGCAAGGAACCTGGGAGTTATCTTTGACCAGGACATGTCATTTCTCCCTCATATTAAACAGGTTTCTAGGACCGCCTTCTTTCACCTTCGTAATATTGCCAAGATCAGAAGCATCCTGTCACAGAGTGATGCTGAAAAACTCGTCCATGCTTTTGTTACCTCTAGACTGGACTACTGCAACTCATTACTGTCAGGATGTCCAAATTATTCCATTAATAACCTGCAGCTGATCCAGAACGCTGCAGCCAGAGTTCTGACAGGAATCAGCACCAGGGAGCATATCTCTCCAGTTTTAGCTTCACTTCACTGGCATCTGGTGAAATCTAGAATAGATTTCAAGATTCTCCTTCTAACATATAAAGCTCTCAGTGGACTATCTCCATCATACTTGCAGGATCTCATATATCGTATCTTCCTAAAAGAACACTCAGATCACAGAGTGCAGGTTTACTTGTAGTTCCTAGAATTCATCAAAGTAGACTGGGAGGACGAGCTTTTAGCTATCAGGCAGCTTTACTGTGGAACCAGTTACCAACCTGGGTCCGAGAGGCAGACACCACGTCTGCCTTTAAGATCAAACTTAAAACCTTTCTGTTCAGTAAAGCGTACAGTTAGCCTCAAACAAAGTGTGTAGGGTTGATAGATGTAGTTACAGTCAGTTCTCACAGTTACAGGTAGAATAGGGCCATCAAATGCTTATTCTTCAATTTTTAGTACAGCTATGCTGCTATAGGCCTATGCTGCTGGGAACACAAACTGAGCAGTTACCCACTTCCTCAACACCAACCACTCCCTCACCTCCTCTCCATCTCCAGACCTTCGTGCTGCACAGACTTCGGCCTCTGACAAACCCAGGGTCCACTGTCAGCACCTTCCTATGCTATTCCCTTTTTTAGTAAAACCTGCCTATACCATTCCTCTTTTTATAACAACCTGCTATGCAGTATTATCTATATATGTATTATATATATTATGTCTGATATGTTTGTATTTCTATGATTTTACTTTGTTTGTATTTCTATGGTTCTATGATTGTATCTGTTCTTATGATTGTATCTGTTCTCCCTCTCTCTCTCTTTATTCTCTCTGTCCTGTCTCCCTCTTCTTTTCCTCCTTTACCCAGCCGACTTTCAGCAGGATGGTTCCTCCTTGTAAGCCAGGCTCTGGGTTTCTACCTCTGTAAAGCACCTAGAGACAAAGGTAAAAGGTGCTATATAAATAAAATTGAATTGAAATTGAATTGAACTATGAGAGACATCATCAAAAATAGGAAATCAGGAAAAGACTCAGCCAGTGCAGCAATTTATAGAGTGATAGCTTTAAAGTCTTATCTAGACAAGATTATGAAAAGGATGATTGATGAAAGATTAAAGAAGAAGATTAGGAAGACTCTCATAACTTAATATCAATATATCAAAGTGGTTTCATGAAAGGCAGATCTACAAAGATCTACAAGAAATAAATAGTGGCTGCTGACTTTTTAAATGTAGAGAAAGCATCTGATCTTTTATAGAAAGAATGTGTTAATTAAATGTAAGAAAGTGGGGATTGAAGGGAGAATGAAAAAAACCTTTCTAAGAAACAAGTGAAAATAATAGGTATTCTGAATGTATGACAGTAGACAATGGGGTTTCTGAAGGAAGTATGATTAAGTACATTTTATTTTTAATTATGATAAATGACAATTACAAATCCATTGACATCACAGTAGGAAAATCTGCATTTGCTGATGATGGAGCATTGTGGGAAATGTTAAAGCTAAGTTCACAGTGTACAACTTCTACTTCTGTCTTCCCATAATTATTCCACCACATCCTCCTTGGATGTTACCGAATCTAGATATAGATGTGTCATTACAGAAAGAAATCAAGAATAAAACAGGGACCTGTGGTTTAATAGCATTAAATTATGTGAGGAACCAGCCAAGCTGAGAGAGAGAGAGAGAGAGAGAGAGACTCATTAAAATTACTGCTGAGCTGCCAGATATCTGCATTTGGGTCCGCCTCATTCCTGAGTGGTACGCAACAAAATTATATTAGAAAATGGATACTTACAAATATTTACAGGTTCGTCCAAACAACCAGAAACGGGTAAAAAGGCAGCAGCATTTGTTGTTGTTGAATGTGAACGCATCGTGCTGCGACAAATACAGACAAAGTAAAACTCAACAGTTGTTCCGGAATTTGAAATAAAACAGGCAGCAAAAGTAGTCGTTTTTTCAACAGAATTAATAGCGATAATGATGGAATTACAGGGGACAGAGTAAGTCTAACCAATAATGGTAACTGTGTGTACGGATTCTTTTTCAGCATTAGCAAATTTCAAAACCGGTCACTCAAATGGGAGGCAGGATCTTTTATGTAAAATGTTAATGTTGACGCATAACATTCATTCATTAAAAAATACATATTAAATTTGTTTAGATATCAGCTGTTCTGTTCATCTCTTTATAACAACCTGCTATGCTGTATTATGTGTATATATGTCTGATATGTTTGTATTTCTATGATTGTATTTTGTCTGTATTTCTTTGGTTTTATGATTGTATCTGTTCTCCCTCTCTCTCTCTCTTTATTCTCTCTGTCCTGTCTCTCTCTTTTATTCCTCCTTTACCCAGCCAACTTTCAGCAGGATGGTTCCCCCTTGTAAGCCTGGTCCTGCTCAAGGTTTCTTCCTGTTAAAAGGGAGTTTTTCCTTGCCACTGTGCTTACCTGGGGGTTCAGGCTCTGGGTTTCTACCTCTGTAAAGCACTTAGAGACAATTTTATTGTAAAAGGTGCTATATAAATAAAATTGAATTGAATTGAATTGAATAGAACAACACCAGAGACGTGGGGACCGGGATGAGGCAAATAACTGGCTTCAATGTCAAAGACAGGCGGCCAGTTAGCAGTTCGGACAGGGCAAATGAGCTGAACTGTTTCTTCAACAGATTTAGTTCACAGCCCTCCGCTGTGTCCCCCTCCCCCACACACTCTGGCCTCCAAACATCCAGCCACCCTCCTCCCACTCCACCGTGAGCCCCCTGGACCCACTCCCCCCTGCTAACTGTGACTACTGGCCAGGTGAAGAGACAGCTGGAGAGACTCCACCAAGGCAAAGCTGCAGGCCCTGACGGCATCAGCCCTAAGGTACTGAAGACCTGTGCCAGCCAGCTGTCTACTATCCTGTGCCTCCTCTTCAACCTGAGCCTGACCCAGGAGAAGGTTCCCACAATGTGGAAGACCTCCTGTCTGGTTCCTGTGCCCAAGAAGCCTGGTCCCTGCGACCCCAAAGACTACCGACCAATAGCCCTCACATCTCATGTGATGAAGGTTCTGGAGAGGCTCGTCTTGGCCCACCTTTTTCCGCAGGTAAGATCTTCTCTGGACCCTCTGCAGTTTGCTTACCAGCCCCGTTTGGGGGTTGAGGATGCCGTCATCTACCTGCTGCAGAGGGCTCACTCACATCTGGATGGTGCTGGCTGCACAGTGAGAGTCACCTTCTTTGATTTCTCCAGTGCATTCAACACCATCCAGCCACTTTTACTGAGAGAGAAGCTGCAGACGATGATGGTTGACTCACCCACGGTCTCCTGGGTTACTGACTACCTGACAGACAGGTCGCAGTTTGTCCGTCTTGGCGCTGCACTGTCTGATGCGGTGGTGAGTGACGTGGGAGCACCGCAGGGTGCTGTCTCCATTCCTGTTCACCCTGTACACCTCAGACTTTCAGTACAACTCTGAGTAGGCCCACCTGCAGAAGTTCTCTGATGACTCTGCAGTGGTTTGGTGTATCAGTGGTGGACGGGAGGAGGAATACAGAACACTGGTGAGTGACTTTGTGGAGTGGTCTAGGAGGAACCACCTGCTGCTGAACGTGGCCAAGACCAGGGAGATGGTGATTGACTTCAGAAAGAAGAGGACGGCCACACAGCCCCTGAGCATCCTGGGAGAGGACATCAAGGTGGTGGAGGACTACAAGTACCTGGGTGTGCACATAGACAGCAGACTGAACTGGAAGACCAACACCGAGGCTGTGTACAAGAAGGGGATGAGCAGACTCTACTTCCTGAGATAGCTGAGATCCTTCGGCGTGTGCAGCAAGATGTTGGATATTTTCTACCAGTCTGTTGTCGCCAGTGCACTGTCTACGCTGTAGTCTGCTGGGGAGGCAGCATCGGAGCCGGCAACACCAACTGACTGAACAAACTGATCAGAAAGGCTGGCTCCGTGATTGGCTGCAATCCGGACACCATGGAAGATGTGGTGGAAAGGAGGATGCTGAACAAACTTATCTATTCTAGATAACCCGGACCACCCTCCCCACCCACTCCTGGACAGGCAGCGGAGCTTCTTCTCAAACAGACTGATTCAGCTCCGCTGCCACAAAGACAGATACAGGAAATCTTTCCTGCCCAGTGCAGTAACTCTATTCAACAA
>JABWDL010000229.1:0-15016 GCA_015343265.1 Pao palembangensis | reverse complement strand
AAATAATTAACAACAGTAAATCCACCGTAGCAAACACCAGGAGAAGTGAACGAGTAGGACGGAGCAGAAACAGGAAATGACGCGATACGTTACCGATGACGCGATACGTTCATCAGAATTCATCAAAGTAGACTGGGAGGACGAGCTTTTAGCTCCCCACCGTACACAGTGTTGAC
Organism: Pao palembangensis; assembly: GCA_015343265.1. Classification (NCBI taxonomy): domain Eukaryota; kingdom Metazoa; phylum Chordata; class Actinopteri; order Tetraodontiformes; family Tetraodontidae; genus Pao; species Pao palembangensis. The sequence continues at coordinate 14,840 of JABWDL010000229.1, read as the reverse complement.
AATGCACTGCTTCCCCCTCCTCAGGCGCCGGATGGTGGTCCAGAACCTTTTCGAAGCCATCCGAAAGTCGTCCTCCATTGCCTCCCCGAACTCCTCCCATGCCCGGATCTTTGCCTCGGCGACCACCGCAGCCGCAACCCACTTGGCTCGCCTGTACCCGTCTGCTGCCTTGGGAGTCCCACAGGCCAAAAAGGCCCGGTACGACTCCTTCTTCAGCTTGACGGCATCCCTCACCACTGGTGTCCATCAGCGGGTTCGGGTGTTGCCGCCACGACAGGCACCGACCACCTTGCGGCCACAGCACCGGTCGGCCGCCTCAACAATGGAGGCACGGAACATGGTCCACTCGGACTCAATGTCCCCTACCTCCTCCGGGACATGGGAGAAGCTCTCCCAGAGGTGGGAGTTGAAGCTCCGTCTGATAGAAGACTCTGCCAGGCGTTCCCAGCAGACCCTCACAATACGTTTGGGTCTGCCGGGTCAGTACGGCATCCTCCCCCACCAACGGCGCCAACTCACCACCAGGTGGTGATCAGTTGACAGCTCCGCCCCTCTCTTCACCCGAGTGTCCAGAACATTAGGCCGGAAATCCGAGGACACGACTACAAAGTCCATCATCGAACTGCGGCCCAAGGTGTCCTGGTGCCAAGTGCCCTTATGTCTGAACATGGTGTTCATTATGGACAATCTGTGATGAACACAGAAGTCCAACAACAGAACACCAATCGGGTTCAGATCAGGTGGGCCATTCCTCCCAATCACGCCCCTCCAGGTCTCACTGTCACTGCCGACGTGAGCATTGAAGTCACCCAGGAGGACGAGGGAACACCCGAAGGTGGAGGGAGGCTACCCTCTCGTTCAACGGGGTAAACCCCAATGTACAGGCACCAAGCCGGGGGACAACAAGAATCGCCACCCCTGCCCGCCGCCTCTCCCCGTTGGCAACTCCAGAGTGGAAGAGAGTCCAACCCCTCTCGAGAAGGCTGGTTCCAGAGCCCTTGCTATGCGTCGAGGTGAGGCCGACTATATCTAATCAGAACTTCTCAACCTCGCGCACCAGCTCAGGCTCCTTCCCCAACAGAGAGGTGACGTTCCACGTCCCTAGAGCTAGCTTCTGCAGCCGGGGATCAGACTGGCTTCTTGGACTGTTGAGTTAAGATTGAGGAGGACAGAAACCTTAGTATTGAAATCTACAGAAAACCTACCCACACAGATCAGTACCTTCTTTTTGACTCACACCACCCACTGGAACATAAACTTGGTGTTATCAAAACCCTACAACATAGGGCCAAAGAAGTAGCCACCACAACCCAAGGAAAGAAGAAAGAACAGGAACATCTAAAAACAGCCCCTGCATAAACGAATGGCCCAACACAGACATGCCACTTCTTCAGGACAGGACTCAGCAGTACACCTACTGTTGGGGCCCGGCTCGCCGGCCCTTTGAGACATTGCCGGAGTTGCCCTGCAGAGGGCGCGGGTCCCCAGGATCCAGCGGGGACCGCGCACCTGTGGCTGATCGGCTTATCAGCGGCTGATAAGAGGAGGCTGCCAGCTGGTCCCATTTGCTGGCTCATTGTGCTTGACTTTCCGCAGGGATCTATGCTTGACTTGCCGCAGGGATCATTGCTTGATTTTCCGCAGGGATCATTGCTTGTTTGCCTGTTTGCCTGCCTGCCTGCCTGCCTGCCTGACTGTCTGCCCCTCGGACTATTTGATGGTTTGCCCTTTTGACTCTGTTTTGTCGTTTTGCCTTTTGGCCTCATTTGGCTCTGCTCTAACTCGGTTCGTGCCTGTCAGTGTGTCGTTTGCCACTGCGGCTTTTTTGTGTTCCTGTTTTGGCCGCAGAGCTTCCGTTCTTTTTCCCGGTCCCCTGGTGAGCACCCAATAAAGGGCTTTTTTGGCTCCGGAACCTGCCTCGCGTTTGCATTTGGGTCCTCAACACACCCCCGCATAACAGAATGATCCAGCCAAACATGGACCCAGCAATCGCAATCATCAAACTGCGGCGCCAGGGTCCAAGGTCCCGGACCACCTGCTCGAGGCGTTCGAGCGACAGCACCAAGAACGGATGGCGGCGTTGGCAAGGTTGATCTCCTCGCTGGGGGGTCCCTCGCCCCCGCCTGCGGCCGGGGTTGCTGACGCCGGACCGAGCCCTGCCGACACGGGTGACCCGATGGCGGTCCCGTTGAGCCGTGGTGAGGACACCCAGACCCCATTTGCTGCCACACCCCTGAGCGGGCCGGATACTCGTCTCCAGCCCATTTTCCCATGGGGTCCTACCGGGGTCCCCCCACTTCCTTGGAGTCCCAGACCGACTGTGCCTTCCGCTCTTTCCGGCACAGTGTCTGGGCATAAGTGGCCCAGCCCTGGTGCTGCGAGCGTCTTTCCAGGCTCAGACAAGCACGCTGCCGTCCCCGCGTGTGTCTGGAGCCCCGTCGTCTCGCCCGTCTGCCCGAGGATTCTCCCTGACCCGCTCCCTGCACCCGCCGAGACGGCCCCGGCTCCTGTGTCCGCTCCAGCAATGTCAGTCCCTGTGCCCGTGCTAACTCCGCCAGGTCCGAGGGCAGCGTCGCCGACGCCACCGCCAGGTCCGAGGGCAGCGTCGCCGACGCCTCCGCCAGACAGCGCCGAGGGGAGCGCTGAAGCCCGCGCCGAAGCCCACTCGGAGGGGAGCGCCGCCCCAGAGCGGCAGGAGCAGCTCCGCCGCCGGTCCCCAGAGCGGCAGGAGCAGCTCCGCCGCCGGTCTCCAGAGCGGCAGGAGCAGCTCCGCCGCCTCCAGTTCCCAGAGCGGCAGGAGCAGCTCCGCCGCCTCCAGTTCCCAGAGCAGCAGGAGCAGCTCCGCCGCCAGTTTCCAGAGCGGCCGCAGCTCCGCCGCCGCTTCCAGTTTCCCGCGCGGCAGCCGCAGCTCCGCCGCCAGTTCCCAGAGCGGCCGTGGCTCTGTCGCCGCCGCCTCCAGTCCCGAGAGCGGCAGGAGCAGCTCCGCCGCCGGTTCCCAGAGCGGCAGCAGCAGCTCCACCGCCAGTTCCCAGAGCGGCAGGAGCAGCTCCGCCGCCAGACCCCAGAGCGGCAGGAGCAGGAGCAGCTCCGCCGCCGCCTCCAGCTCCCCGAGCGGTCGCACCTCCAGTTCCGAGAGCTGCAGCAGCAGCAGCGGCGCCGTCGCCGCCACAAGTCCCAAGAGCGGCTGGAGTCCCCGTCTCCAGGGCCGCCGACGTCCTCGCCGGCTGCGTCCCCGGCTCCAGGGCCGACGACGTCTTCGCCGGCCGCGTCTACGTCCCCAGCGCCGACGACGTCTTCGCCGGCCCCGTCTCCAGCCCTGGCCCCGTCTCAGTCCCCAGCGCCAACGACGCCGGCTCCGTCTTCGCCAGCTCTGTCTCAGTCTCCAGCGCCGACGACGTCTTCCCCGGCTCCATCTCAGTCTCCAGCGCCGACGACGTCTTCGCCAGCTGCTCCTCCTTCAGGGCCGAGGACCCTGCCAGCCCTGCCTCAGACGCTGGCAACCCAGCCGCTGGCAAAAGGGGGTCCGCAAGTCTGTAGGCCTGACTCGGTTCCTCCGTCCGATACCCCTCCTCCCACCCTGGATGATGGACATGGGGTGGTCCAGGGGGACCAGGTAGGGCGCCAGGAGGCGCCCGTTGAGGGAGGGGTGCTGTTGGGGCCCGGCTCGCCGGCCCTTTGAGACATTGCCGGAGTTGCCCTGCAGAGGGCGCGGGTCCCCAGGATCCAGCGGGGACCGCGCACCTGTGGCTGATCGGCTTATCAGCGGCTGATAAGGGGAGGCTGCCAGCTGGTCCCATTTGCTGGATCATTGTGCTTGACTTTCCGCAGGGATCTATGCTTGACTTGCCGCAGGGATCATTGCTTGATTTTCCGCAGGGATCATTGCTTGTTTGCCTGTGAAGCAACCCAACCAAAACTAGGTGAACGACCCTGCCAACCACCCTGCCAAAAACTCTCAGGTGAACACCCGGGTCATTAACATGCCAATGGTCCACAGGGCTATATTTTCAAGCTCTGCCCCAGCAAACTTAGAACTGAAGAAGCTCTCTGGAGAGAGGGCGAAATTTTTTCAAAGAAACCTTTCAGTCCAGTTGACACAGAGAGATCTATTTTGGATAACTATGACCTGGATGACTGAGAATCTACACAGACATCTTGCATCACATTTTGGGAAAGATACCCTTTTGCTTGGTGCGAGAGCTTGAGAAGACAGCCAAGAAATTAGCGGACTTCAGAAACCACCTCCGCTTCAACCTGAGATGCCGACAGCAGAAGATTACTCCCACCTGTCTACGCATGAGGTCAACAGTAAGGGGACACAGAGCAGAAGTCATCCTTAAAACAACGGAAAAACAACTACTTAATGAGAGGATCAGGCAGATCCACTTCACTATAGACACCCTGGAAGCAAGGTTAGACCAAACAAGGGAAGTATTGTCCTCATTGCTTCCCCCTGAAGTCATGGAAGAAGTATCTAAACTGGTTTCCAGGACACAGTCCATACAACACACCAGAGTAAAAGAACGTCAGACATGCAAATTTATCACCCTGCTGGTAAAGCACACCTTGAACGGAACCAAGCCCCTCTCCTGGACGGGAAAACACACCACACCCTCGTCAGATTCGCAGCAGGAGAAATGGGTGAAAAATCTCTCGAACAGGAAGTTAACACAACCTGAAGAGGACGTGCTAGCCAAAGGACTGAATTTTGCAGTAACCTCAGAAGATGTACCGGTTGTTGATCTCATCACACCCACAGAAACAACCATTAGAAACAACAAACTCCCTGAAACTGAAGCAGAACAGATTAGACTGAAGGTATCTGCGGCTTTATCCACTGCCAAAGCTCCAGCCTCCAACATCACCATGGAAGAAAAAAGAGTCCTTGCATCATTAGCAAAAGACAAGGACATCACCATTTTACCAGCTGACAAAGGTAAATGCACAGTTGTTCTCAACACCACAGATTACAACACCAAAATACTCAACCTCCTGAGCGACACTAACACATACGAGAAACTCAAACGGGACCCCACCAGCTCATACAAGAAGAAGGTAATAGATCTTCTCCAGAAACTGGAAAAGGAACAAGCCACTGACAGACCACAATACTGCCGTTTATATCCAGGAGAAGCCATACCTTGCATCTATGGATTACCCAAGATCCATAAACAAGGGAACCCTCTCAGACCAATAGTTAGTAGCATCAATTCTGTCACATACAACATTTCAAAATACTTGGCGTCCATCTTGGAGGCCCATGGTTGGCAACACCCCACACCACATCAGTAACTCCCAGGATTTTGCTAAAAAGGTCAGTCGTCTCAAACTACAACCTGAGGAGACCATGGTATCCTACGATGTCATTTTCCTCTTCACGTGTATCCCTACCACTGAGGCAACAGCGACCATCCACAAGCGCCTTCTATTGGACAACAGCCTTCCAGAGAGAACAGCCTTAACACCGACCCAAATCTGCACCATGCTGGACCTCTGTTTGAACATCACCTACTTTCAATACAGAGAGGGCTTCTACAGGCAGAAACATGGTTGTGCCATGGGTTCACCAGTGTCTCCCAACCCAACCCACAACCCAACCCAAGGGAAGAAGAAAGAACAGGAACATCTTAAAACAACACTCAAAACATGTGGTTACCCAGACTGGGCCTTCACAATGACCTCCAAAAAACGAGACCCCAGCAAAGAAGAGGAAAGAAATAAACGTCACAGCATTTCTATCCCCTACCTGTCTGGAGTTTCAGAAAAATTCAGGAGAATCTTCCAAAAACATGACATTCCAGTACAGTTCAAACCCTCCAACACACTCAGACAGAAACTGGTCCACCCAAAAGACAAGACACCAAGACACAAACAAAGCAATGTTGTCTATGCTGTACAGTGCCAGGAGGAATGCAAGGAACTGTACATTGGAGAAACCAAACAGCCCCTCCATAAACGAATGGCCCAACACAGACGTGCCACTTCTTTAGGACAGGACTCAGCAGTACACCTACACCTAAAAGAAAGCGGACATTCCTTTGAAGACAGTCAAGTACGTGTGCTGGCCAGAGAAGATCGCTGTTTTGAGAGGGGTGTCAAGGAAGCCATCCACGTCAAGTTGGAAAAACCATCTTTAAACAGAGGTGGTGGACTAAGGCACTTTCTGTCACCCACGTACAATGCAGTTCTCCACTCTTTTCGTCAGCATTCCAAACATTCACGCCATTTGACCAGACCTGGTGACTCGTTAACATGTGACCCAACAGACAAAGGGGAAGCACCCCAACCAAAACTAGGTGAACGACCCTGCCAACCACCCTGCCAAGGACTCTCAGGTGACCACCCGGGCCATTAACATGCCAATGGTCCACAGGGCTATATTTTCAAGCTCTGCCCCAGCAAACTTAGAACTGAAGAAGCTCTCTGGAGAGAGGGCGAAACGTTTTCAATGAAACCTTTCAGTCCAGTTGACACAGAGAGATCTATTTTGGATAACTATGACCTGGATGACTAAGAATCTACACAGACATCTAAAAACAGCACTCTAAACATGTGGTTACTGTGGGATTTTCATATTGCTCATGTATTACTCCATTGTTTAATATTGTTTGACGCTATATACTGGATTTTCATATTGCTCATGTATTACTCCGTTGTTTAATATTTTTTGATGCTATATACTGGATTTTCATATTGCTCATGTATTACTCCATTGTTTAATATTGTTTGATGTGACGTACTGGTGAGGCCTGGAGTGAGTCGGTGCCTGGAGACTGGATGAAGATTGTGGCTGTGGCCTTGGTCGAGGGATAACAGGATAGCAAACAGAAGAGAGAAGATGGGCACCAGGTGGTACAGAGCAGATAAAGGAGGAAGTGGAAAGACAAAGTGTGGGAGACCGATCCAGACAATCAGCTACTATTTTCTGAGCTTATGAGGTAATGATTATGCATATGCAACTATTATGGGATGTCTGAAGTTCCTCCCATAGGGAGGAAACATGAAACCATGAAAAAGTGTATAAAAACAAGAATGTTTTCCTGCTTGTTGCCTTTCGACTGGTCAGCTGCCGGCGTGCATGCTGAGAGTTGTATTCGCCCAAAGGTTTGAATAAAACTTGGTCTCAAACCATCCCTTGATTCTGCTATTTCTTCCACGCTTGGACACGCATCTCCGAAGAAAAGACAACATTACCCAGACTGGGCCTTCACAAAGACCTCCAAAAAACGAGACCCCAGCAAAGAAGAGGAAAGAAATAAACATCACAGCATTTTAATTCCATTCAATTCGACTCAATTTGATTTATACACCACCTTTTACAAAAAGTTTTCTCTAGGTGTTTTACAGAGGTAGAAACCCAGAGCTTGAATCCCCAGGTAAGCACAGTGGCAAGGAAAAACTCCCTTTTAACAGGATTGAAACCTTGAGCAGGACCAGGCTTACAAGGGGGAACCATCCTGCTGAAAGTTGACTGAGTAAAGGAGGAATAGAAGAGGGAGACAGGACAGAGAGAATAAAGAGAGAGAGAGAACAGATACAATCATAAGAACAAATACAATCATAGAACCATAAAAATTCAAATAAAGTAAAATCACAGAAATATAAACATATCAGACATAATATATATAATACATATAAACATAATACTGCATAGCAGGTTGTTAAAAAGAGGAACGGTATAGGCAGGTTTTAATAAAAGAGGGAATAGCATAGGCAGGTGCTGACAGTGGACCCTGGGTTTGTCAGAGGCCGAGGTCCATGCATCATGAAGGTCTGGAGATGGAAGACCTGCAGAAAGAGAGAGAGAGAGAAGAGGGAGAGAGAGAGACACAGAACGACAAGGAAGACTGGACCCAGATAATCCCGGTGAGAAGAAAAGAAAACGACGAGAGGAGGTGAGGGAATGGTTGGGGTTGAGGAAGTGGGGAACTGCTCAGTGGATCATATTTGTGTCCCCAGCAGCGTAGCCTGTAGCAGCATAGCTGGGCTAAAAATTGAAGAATAAGAGTCTGATGAGCCTATTCTAGCTGTAGCTGTGAAAACTGACTAAACTAGATCTATCAGCCCTACACACTTTGTTTGAGGCTAGCTGTATGCTTTATTGAACAGAAAGGTTTTAAGTTTGATCTTAAAGGCAGACGTGGTGTCTGCCTCTCGGACCCAGGTTGGTAACTGGTTCCACAGTAAAGCTGCCCGATAGCTAAAAGTTCGTCCTCCCAGTCTACTATGATGAATTCTAGGAACTACAAGTAAACCTGCACTCTGTGATCTGAGTGTTCTTTTAGGAATATACAGAGCTATGAGATCCTGCAGGTATGATGGAGATAGTCCATTTAGAGCTTTATATGTTAGAAGGTGAATTTTAAAGTCTATTCTAGATTTCACTGGAAGCCAGTGAAGAGAAGCTAAAACTGGAGAGATATGCTCCCTGGTGCTGGTTCCTGTCAGAACTCTGGCTGCAGTGTTCTGGATCAGCTGCAGGTTATTAATGGAATAATTTGGACATCCTGACAGTAATGAGTTGCAGTAGTCCAGTCTAGAGGTAACAAAAGCATGGACCAGTTTTTCAGCATCACTCTGTGACAGGATGCTCCTGATCTTGGCAATATTACGAAGGTGAAAGAAGGCGGTCCTAGAAACCTGTTTAATATGAGGGAGAAATGACATGTCCTGGTCCAAGATAACTCCCAGGTTCCTTGCAGCCGTACTGGAGGACAAAGTGACGCCATCCAAAGAGAGAATGCTATCTGGTAATCTAGTTCTCAGATGTTTAGCTCGAAGAACAATGACTTCAGTTTTGTCTGAGTTTAAAAGAAGGAAATTGGAGGTCATCCAGTCTTTTATGTCTTTGAGACATGCCTGGAGTCTGGCATGTCTGGCTCTATTTCATCAGGTTTCATGGATAAATACAGCTGCGTATCGTCTGCATAGCAATGAAAATTTATGCCGTGTTTCTGAATAATATTCCCTAGAGGGAGCATGTAAAGAGTGAACAGGACTGGCCCAAGCACTGAACCCTGTGGAACACCATGATGAACCTTTGTACCCTCAGAGGTAACATCATTAACATGAACAAAATGAAATCGAGCTGATAGATCAGATTTAAACCAGTCTAGAGCTGTCCCTGTGATCCTAATCTCATGTTGTAGTCTTTGTAATAAAATGCTGTGATCTACAGTATCAAAGGCAGCACTGAGGTCCAGTAAAACCAGTATGGAAATAAGTCCACGGTCTGATGCCATGAGGAGTTCATTAGTGACTTTTACCAGTGCTGTTTCTGTGCTATGATGAGCTCTGAAACCAGACTGAAACACTTCAAATAGACTATTCCTGTTTAGGTGATCGGTTAGCTGACTAACAACCAGCCTCTTAAGTATCTTAGAGATGAATGGGAGGTTGGATATCGGTCTATAGTTTGCTAAGATGCCTGGGTCAAGTGAAGGTGAATGTACATCAGAAAACTCTGTGTGCTACTATTTCCACGCAAGGATCGGCATTTCCAAATTTCAACGTGATCGTACGATAGGATCAACTGTCACGGCAGATCTGTGTATGCAAGTTAAATCTGTCTTTTTTTTTTTTTTTTTACTGAAGCGTATTTACTTGCTGGTGTGGCAACCTCTTCAGTTTTCTAATACAGTATAAGCAGTGGTATTTCTCATTTACACAAAACAGGTAGACACATACTGAATTGAATTTCTAGTGCTGTTATGTCCTAAAGGTGGTTGGACAAGCTGTCTGGCAAGCTTGTCCAACCAGATGGAGTTCAGTTTACATATGGCCACCCAGGTACTCGTGAAATGTGATCCTCTGGATCAGGAATGCCCAAACTATTCTATAAAGGGACATGTGGCTGCAGGTTTTTGTTCCAACCAAGAAACAGCATACCAGACTGACCTCATCTGATCAACTGGTCTGAGTCTTCAGACAGCTGATTGGTCAAACTATGTGTGCTTGGTTGGTTGGGACAAAAACCTGTAGCTCTGTTTATCAAGACCAACAGAGTTTACAATAATCTGTTTGCTAGCCAAAAGTTGTTTCAGAGGAAACAGAAGCTTCCTCTGCTTGTAGATTCCATGTTAGTGTGACATACTGTAGATCAGGGGTGTCAAACTCATTTTCACCATGGGCCACATTAGCATAAGGGTTGTCCTCTAAGGGCCTCATCTAATAGTAAGACAGTATAACAGCAACCAAATGCAAATGTAAAATAATGTACCTACTCTTTAATGTTAAATAACTGAATGTATTACTTATTCATATTACAAATAGTATATGTGCATTTGCATGTAAAAAATGTATGTTTAATAGTTGCTCTAACATAAATCCTTTTTAATTGTCAGGTTAAGAAACCCACATTACTCCATCAATGAATGATCAAACTATCCAAGTGAATTAAGAAAAATATCATCACTATCAACACTAAGTGACATTAAATTTATTTTAAAACTTGATTTACAAACTTTTTGTCACAGTTGAGAGGTGCAGCATAACAGAATAAGTGCAACCAACAAATGTGAGCTGCTAAGAACATGTGTGACAGATGTAATGTTTTACAAAAACAACTGGCTGCACACAGCCTTGCAGAGTTGTCTGCATAAACACATAAACCCGTAAACACTAAATTCACTACTTTACAAATGAAATAGTATATATAATAAACTCAAAATAACAAAATCAGGTTTTTAGGTGAAGTTGATGAGAACTCGTTTCCAGTTGGGGTTGGACTCTGCCAACCCCAGCCCTTTGTCACCGATTCTGTTCACAACATTTATGTACAGAATTTCAGGGTGCAGCCTGTTGAGGATGAAAATCAGCACCTCCAAATCTGAGGCCATGGTTCTCAGCCGGAAAAAGGTGGAGTGCCTTCTCCGGGTCGGGAAGGAGATCCTGCCCCAAGTACCTCGGGGTCTTGTTCACGATTGAGGGAAGAATGGAGCGGGAGATAGACAGGCGGATCGGTGTTGCGTCTGCAGTAATGCAGACTCTGCACCAATCCGTTGTGGCCTGGGAACGCCTCGGGATCCCCCTGGAGGAGCTGGACAAATTAGCTGGGGAGAGGGAGGTCTGGGCTTCCCTGCTTAGGCTGCTGCCCCCGCGACCCGACTCTGGATAAGCGGTAGAAAATGGATGGGTAGATGGATGGATGCTCTGCGTTTGTTCCCTTCCAAACTGCTCCTGGTTTCCCACTTCTCAAGTCATGTCCCTCAGTCGCTTTAGTTGATTGACATGACAGACATAGAAGACATAGATTAAATGTCTTCTATGGCCGTCAGCATGAGCGCTTCTGCTTTCCCAGCTTCTCTTCTATCTTTACTTTTCTGCTGTTTCTCCTGTCTTTGCTTCACTTCTACCAACTAAACGTGTACTATTTCATATCCTGTCTTTTGTTTGGTTTATTTTTAGTTTTACTGTGAATATTGCAGTTGCACTTATCCACGTTTCACATTCTCTTGATCTGTTAAGAACATGTACTTTCATTTTTAGGAGGCCTTTCTCCTTTGGAACATTTATTTTTCCTTTCATGTATTTATAAAATAAAAATCTATAATTTTTTTCTTAACAGTGAGACTAACCACAGATGTGGAATTTGTTTTACATATGTGCACACAGACAACCTGTTATTCCTGTGGACTTCTCAGCTAGACTTTCGGCCAACAACGTAGATGGATCATAAATAAGATCAGGATCACAGTTTAACTTGTGAGGCATTTTATATAAACCTTCATGATGACAAACTCTATTTGATAAAGAAGAATCTAGGTCCTCGTTGGTGGCAAAGATCCACAGAATCAGTCTTAACATTAGCTGGGCTCGTCGGGGAGTTGAAACAGGGACCTCTTGCACCCTTAGCAAGAATCATACCACTAGACCAACGAGCCTTGCGGTGCTGAAAGTCAGATAGATAATATGGATGTGACACTGTCACATTCAAAGTCATGATCAAAGCGCAATTTTAAAATTATTAGTTTTTACAATTTTTAATTCTTTACAATCGCGAGTTAATTTTATTTGGCCAGACAAAATCAACTGACGCTGGTCCTGAGAACATCAAGAAACCACTGAAAAGACCGCTGGGAACTGGTCATCAACCTGCCTCACATCCTTGGGCCGACTCCGACTCGTGTAGCAGGGGAGGGTTTCACGACGAAACCATCATGTTCTGCAGGTTAGGGTTAGCTGGGAGACGGAGTCCACAAGGGCCTGCATCGGAAGTCTGGACCGGGGACGGAGCCGGCGAGGGAGCAAGGGACGGAGCAAGGGCCGGAGCCGGCGACGGAGCAAGGGACGGAGCCGGGGACGGAGCAAGGGACAGAGCCGGGGACAGAGCAAGGGACAGAGCCGATGAAGGAGTCAGAGCCGGGGTCGGGGGCGGCGTCAGAGCCGGGGACTGAGATGGTGTCGATGAAGGAGCCGGGGTCGGGGTCGGCGTCAGCGACAGAGCTGATGAAGGCGCCGGCGACAGAGCCGGGGTCGGCATCAGAGCCGGGGCCGGTGTCGGGGACGGCGTCAGCGACAGAGCTGATGAAGGCGCCGGCGACAGAGCCGGGGTCGGCATCAGAGCCGGGGCCGGCGACGGGGACGGCGTCACAGCAAGGGACAGAGCAAGGGACAGGGCAAGGGACAGGGCAAGGGACAGAACAAGGGACAGAGCCGATGAAGGGGCCGGCGTCAAAGCTGGCGCCAGCGCAAGGGACGAAGCTAGAGGCGGCTGCTGGCGTCCTGCAGGTCCTCCAGAAATTTGACCCCTTTTGTGTTTATTTTCTCCACCAGGAGTCAAAGTTCTCATCTCCACACATGAAAGTCAGAGAAAGATGAAAGCAAAACCAGACTTTACTTTCAGGGATCAATTCTTTAGTTACTGACTGAGAAATGTGTTTCTACAGAGTTTGGTCTCACTGCCCACGATGAAGAGCTGAGACGTTTCCTTCAGAGCAGGAAGCTGGTGGGAAGACTGTGGCTCTTCTCCACTGATAAAGACTGTTTGGAGTTTCTCTGAGACTCTGATGAAGGAGGCCTGAGCTGAGTGGTCTGTTTGTCTGAGTAAACAACAGAACCTTCTCATGGTTCTGCTTGAAGCTGATCTCAAGTCTCCACTGGTGAGAAGACTTGAAGGAACCTTGATCTCAGAGTCAGCTGAGTCTGTTCAACTCTGGTGAGAACTGATCTTCACAGCAGTGTGGAAGAACAGGGGCCGTTTCAGAAAGCGGGTTTAGATAAAACTCTGGGTTAATTTGTTGTGATTTAAGGCAAACTGACCGTAATGCTGAGTCAGTTACCGCGGTAACATGGACCATCCCAAATAAGCCCGACTTCCTGCTGCTCTCTAAGCCTGCAGACTGCCGGGAGAGGAAGATCTGCCCCAATTAGCCCGCTGGTGAAGCCCTGATGGGAACTTCTTTGAGCGTTACAGATTTAGTTGCACCCTCGATAGTTTATTAACAGCAAACAATTTTGAAACACATTTGTGGTGTTAAAAAGTCCCAGCCAGCCCAGAAATCTCATAGAAGTCCATCCATCCATCCATCTTCTGTATCCACACTTGGGTCTCAGGGGTCTGCTGGAGCCTATCCCAGCTGTCAAGGGGCGACAGGCAGGGTACACCCTGGATAGGTCACCAGCCTATCGCAGGGCTAACACAGAGACAGTCAAGCACTCACACACTCACACCTGTGGTCAATTTAGACTGATTAGTTCACCTAACGAGCATGTCTCTGGACTGTGGGAGGAAACCAGAGTGCCCGGAGAAAATCCACACATGCACAGGGAGAACATGCTAACTCCACACAGAAAGACCAGAGTGTCAGGCAATTTACGGGAAGGGACCCAAGAGCGACACAACTGTTGTGCTAGGTATGTAGGATTTATTCCACAGTGAACAAAACCAAGAATCAGGTGATCTCGAATAAACAGGTCAGCGATCCAAGCGGACAGGAGAAACAACGATCCAGTAGAGCAGAGCAGCGGCTGTGACAGAACCCCCCCCTTAAGGGACGGCTCCTGACGTCCCAACAGGCAGAGCAGAGAAGAAACAAGGTGACCGGAGGGCCCCCTCCCTTCCGGCTCAGGCTCCCCAAACCGGACACAACTTCCAGGGCGGGAGGAGGGGTGTCGGACGGAGGGACCGCCTTTGGCCTTGCTTTGACAGAGACAGTTGGTGCTGCGGGGTTAACCGCAAAGACCGGAGATGGTGACGGCGAGGGAGCCGGCGAGGGAGCAAGGGACAGAGCCCATGAAGGAGTCAGAGCTGGGGTCGGGGACAGCGTCAGAGCCGGGGACGGAGACGGCGTCGATGAAGGAGCCGGGGTCAGGGTCAGCGTCAGCGACAGAGCCGATGAAGGCGCCAGAGACAGAGCCGGGGTCGGCATCAGAGCCGGGGCCAGGGCCGGCGTCGGGGACGGCGTCACAGCAAGGGACAGAGCAAGGGACAGGGCAAGGGACAGAGCCGATGAAGGGGCCGACGTCAGAGCTGGGGCTGGCGCAAGGGACGAAGCTAGAGGCGACTGCTGCAGCTGCTGCTCTCGGAACTGGAAGCGAACTGCTGTTCTGGGAACTGGAGGCGGCGGCGCTGCTGCTCCTCTGGGAACTGGAGGTGGCGGCGGCGGTGCTGCTGCTGCTCCTCTGGGAACTGGAGGCAGCGGCGCTGCTGCTGCTCCTCTGGGAACTTATATTGTAAAAACATAATTTATATTGTAAAGACATGGTACTTATATTGTAAAAATGTGAAAAACTTCAGTAAATCATGTGATGAGGAAGTAATGAAACGGTGTGGAGGAGAGCGTATAATCTCATGGACATTAAGAGTGTTTTTCACACTTACAAGATCACAGACAAGCGCT
>JABWDL010002530.1:0-11413 GCA_015343265.1 Pao palembangensis | reverse complement strand
CACACACACACACACACACACACACACACACACACACACACACACACACACACTCTGTGTACTAGAGCTCTTTTCTCTGCTTAAACACACGACGTATTCATGCTCCAGATACTTGTGTAGGAAATCAGAGCGCTGGAGCGAGAGAGAACGTCCAAATGTCACAGTTTTCATCTCCATGTGAAATTAGATGTGCTGAGGTCAAACCAGCGCGTGTGTGCGTGCGTGTGTGTGCGTGCGCGCGTGTGCATCAGAGAAACATTTTAAGAACATGAGAGAACAACCCCAGTCGGACCGAGACTCGCCCACAGACGGTGGCTCAATGCTGCAGCTCCACCTGCTGGACAGTCAGGAAACAGCAACCCTTTGGTTTGTTCTTCAAACGTAATTCTAGAGAAAAGAAACTTTAACTTTACCTCTAACTTAACCTGAAAGCTTTCCGTTTTCGCTCATTTGATTTTAAATTGCAGCTGGACTCTTGCTTCCCTGTGATTGGTCAGCTGAAGCCCCGCTGGGCTCTGATTGGTCAGCTGGGAGGACTTAATAATGGCGGCTGTAGCGTTAATCTTGGGATGATTTCGAGAGCAGCGTTTCCTGCAGGAAAAAGCAGCTTTGGAGAATCACATCTGAAAACTGTAACATTTGCAGTTTTTCTGGTTACATTCAGAGGTGATGGGTGGAGGATTGGTGGAGGGGGTGGTTGCAGCTTCAGCTCAGTCACGTGTAGCTGGGCGCACACCAGGACTGTCCAGTAATCGCCATGGCGATTAATGCAGATAATCGATGGCGGAACCATTCAGAAAACTCCAGCAGCCCCCGGAGCAGAACCTGTCCTGCTCCGGGGTTCTTCCTGTTCAAGGTTGCTCCGCTTCCTCTGATCCTGGATGGTCTGATCGGATCGCTGACACGGGATCAAGAAGCGCCCGGCAGCGGGATCCTCCCGGCTGCTGGACTGGGCCCCCGCGGCTGCACATGCTGCTGGATTACGCTGATCCAACCTAATGCCCGGGAACATGCACCCATTCATAACTACAGGAGCGGAGCCGCGGGCGCTCCCGGCGCCATCTGCGCCCGCCGCCGGATTAACTTGGAGGAGGAGGGCGAGAGGTGGGGGTGAGGGGCTGAGGGGCGAGCACGCAGCTTCCTGTTGCCATCCAGCTGGTCACCCATCGGCCTGGAGCCGGTCCCGCTGGACCGCCGGCTGGGAACGTCAGCTAAGGCTAAGGCTAAGGCTAGCGGGACGAGTCTGATTGCTTCTGTTTTGGCGCCGCCTCTCAAACTCGCGTCGGTGTTGATTTTACATGTCTGTGCGCTTCGATCTGGTTACCATGGCGACGTGAGAGCGTTTGCGTCGCCTCCCGCTGGTCCAGGCCGACCCTTGTTGCCATGACGACACGCTTGCGTGGCGTGGAACTGACTGTGTGTTTTTGTGTGTTGGGCAGAGTTGAAGCCCCACCCTCCCGCCCCTCCAGGACCAATCAGCTGCCCTCTGGTGGAAAACTGTGCCTTTGCGCGACCTTCCTGCTCCTGCGCGCTGTCCGGAGGAGGACTGGGCCTGACGCTGGAGCCTCTGCGGCGGAGACGCCATCACACTTCCTGTTGTCCACGGACGTCCTGCCAGACTCACTTCGAGCCCTCGCTGTGCAATACGCGTCCACGTCTCTGTGGACGGTCGGAACAAACTCTTTGTTTTATTTTTGTAACGCTGTTTTCCTGATTTCTATTTTTCTAAAGACAGAAGGGGAGCGGCGATGGACGGTTGTTTTTCCTCCGTCGGGACCGAAGCTCGGAGCAACATTCCAACGCAGGAGCGTGATGCATTCAGGGTCTCCCAGCCAGGGTCTGGAAACACGCCTGACTGCTGCAGAGTGTGCAGGCTTTTACAGTATTTCAGGGGCTCTACCTTCGTACGTCCTCC
The DNA here is from genome assembly GCA_015343265.1 of Pao palembangensis. Classification (NCBI taxonomy): domain Eukaryota; kingdom Metazoa; phylum Chordata; class Actinopteri; order Tetraodontiformes; family Tetraodontidae; genus Pao; species Pao palembangensis. The sequence goes on along the minus strand of JABWDL010002530.1, from coordinate 9,498 downwards.
TACATATCAGACTGAGAGCGGCATGAAAACGTGAGGAAAATGAAGGTGCGAGTGTCTGAACGGATGAATAAACGCTGTAAATTCTCAAATACAAGAGGAATGGCATCTGTGATCACACAGAAAGAAGAGAAGGAGTGAAGGAACTCTCAGGTCTCCAAAAGGAAAAGGAAATGCAGGGAAAAGCCATTGTTGTTGTTAGCCTCGTTAGCTAAGAGCTGCTAGCGCACCTGGGCTACAAATAATAAGAAATGGGCCTGATGAAGATGTGAACCGTCGATGTCCTGAAACGTTTCCTTTATTAATTATTCAGCTGTTGAATTTGTCCAGAAAACGAATTAAAACCACAACTGTGATGTTCCAGAGTTCAACATCATCGCTTTTGTATTTGACTAATTGCTATTTATCTTTTTTATGAGAGGAAGCTTTTGCTGTATTTTTCTTATCAATATTCAGGTTTACCAGGATGTTTAACCGATGGTTTGGCGTGTGGGCGTGGTCTGACCCAAACCACACCCCCTCTGGTCTGGGAGATCACGTGAGCTAACGAAGAATTCTGGTTTCATATCATCAGATCACAAGAAGACCTTAGAACACAAGAAGTCAACCAAAAAGTGATTTTTCTAATAAAAACATTAACAACGAAGCTGGAAGAAGCAAAAATGTTGTTTGTGTTCCAACGAGTGACTTTAGTTCTGGCTGTTTGAGAATTTACAGTAATTCCTGTTTTACTCCTGATTTCTAGTTAACGGTGTTAATCCTGGAAGCTGCTAACCCCGAAAACCAGCCTTATCCTGCTCTCTCTCACACACACACACACACACACACACACACACTGCCATCCCTGTGAGCACTCTCCCCCAGCTCCTCACCCCTGAGCGTGACCTTCACCTCTGACCCCGACTCCAACCCGAACCTCCAAGCACACCTTTGAAGGTGTGAGGACCAGACAAAATGTCCTCACTTAGTTAGTAAAATACAAATGTGAATATGTGTCGGGACTTTTTTAACAACAAACATTTTCACACAAAAGCGGATAAAAAGGATTATTTTCATGTAGTCAGACAGATCCTCGCTGAGGGACGACGTCGGAACTTTGTGCTAAAGAAGAAAATCCTCAACAAATATGAAAGAAAAATCATTATTTTTTTCAGAATCTTGGAAAATTTCACTCTGGATCCAGAAGTTCATACTCTGGGTTAAAAGCTCAGAATTTATTTTTATAAAACCATCTTCTGTACACTTCACAATTCATTTGTTGTTAAAATAAGTTGTATAGAAATGTTTTCCTTTTTTTCCACCAATAGTTTGTTAAATAATAGAGTTTTTGAGGACAACCGAATAAACTGAAGTCATATTTAGATGAAAAGAAAACACCTTTTGCAGGATTTGGGATGTTTCTCAGTGTTTCTTGCAAAGCATTTGTCTGTGTTTTATCTACAAAGTGAAAGATTTTGATTTAATCTGCATGATTTTCCATGAATTCCAGCCTGTGCTGATATTTAGGGATGTTTAGAGGAGGAACTGTAGTTTCCCTTTCCTGCTGCCTGTGAGTGTGATGACGCCTCTGTCCACCAGTACCTTTAAGGAACATTTATTCCCTGAAAACAAGCTGCCAAACTGGACTGATGAAGCCAAACTGTTTCTTTTTTCTGATGTTCTCTGTGTAGAAGTGGTTTAAGTGTAACACATGTTAAACCTCATCCTGTTAATGTCAAATTGTGTTTTAAACAAAAATGAAACGAATAACTGTTGCTAATATATGCAGAATAATTCTGAAATAAACTAAAATAAGTCAAAATATTGCCGTTGTTTGTTGATTTATCTAAACTTAAACCAGACTTTTTTTCCCAATTGTGATCAATTTTTCGAATTTATGTTTTCAAAGACAAAATGTTGGTTTAGGCTATCATCTAAATAAAAGACTGCAGACTTGGTGACATTAATTAATGCTCAATAAAACTGTTTTATTTTAATTTTGCTCCAATTGACAGGCTCGTCGCAGTGAAGTCGTCGTGTCAGATAATGGCCACTAGATGGAGCCATTGACTCACCTATATTTACCTTGTTGAGTATAAACTATAATAAACACATATTTACTTTTATCAAATATTCACTTTTACCAATACACGTTAAAATAAACGGAGCAAAATTCATGTATCAAAACGCTAAAATACAAGTAAAAGCTTCATACGCACCGTTGACCACGCCGGTGGCCCTTCTCTGCGGAAGCGTCTGATCGGTCCGTCCTCAGCTGTCGTGGGGAGCAGAACCAGCGGTGCTGAAACCAGGAACACATCACAATTAGAGTGCAAACTGCCCAGCGTTCGTCTGAAACCTACAGTAACCCGATTCCTCTTGTCTGAGGGGTGTGCGACATTTCAGTCTTATTTGAGGTCTTTACTCAGAATTTCAAGTCAGAATTAGTCGTTCTATGGTTGCGTATTTGTGGAAAAATAATGGTGTATTGGCAAAACTTCCATAAACAAGTTGTCAACTTCCGCGTTCATGTTTCTGGTAAGTACAAAAGTTGACCAATGACAGAGAGGAGACAGCGCAGCTCATTTGCATATCAAAACTTCAAATACAGACGTTAGGGGCTGAAAAAACTCCAGATCTTGGATTGAAAAACAATATTCTATCAGCTGCAGTCATGCCGGAGGTCCAGCAGAAGCAGGCCCCCAAGAAGGGAGCGAAGAAGACGGTAACGAAGGCTGCTGGAAAGAAGGACAAGAAGAGAAGGAGGGGGAGGAAGGAGAGCTACGCCATCTACGTGTACAAGGTGCTGAAGCAGGTCCACCCCGACACCGGCATCTCCTCCAAGGCCATGAGCGTCATGAACTCCTTCGTCAACGACATCTTTGAGCGCATCGCTTCGGAGGCGTCCCGGCTGGCTCACTACAACAAGAGGTCCACCATCACCTCCCGGGAGATCCAGACCGCTGTGAGGCTGCTGCTGCCCGGCGAGCTGGCCAAGCACGCCGTGTCTGAGGGCACCAAGGCCGTGACCAAGTACACCAGCTCCAAGTAGACAGCTCATCTCCCCACAACACAACGGCTCTTTTAAGAGCCACCCACTTCATTTGAGAGGAACATGGTTCTTCATGAACTCTGCGGTGTAGTCGTAGTCGTTCTCCGTGCTTTACTGATCTTCAGCCAGCTGTTGTGGCCTGAAGCCCCCGTTCCCACCTCCGTGCTTGCATCACTACTACAAACAAGGAGGTTAAATCTTAAGGAATATTAAAATAGGACGTAATTTATTTGTATTACTGTTTAACTGCGTGGTGACTTGGCGGCATGACTGACTTTTTATGGCAGTAAAAAAAACATGTCCACCAAATTTGCGCACCCGACATTTCATAATAAACAATATGTTTAATAAACAATGTTTATTATGTGTATTTTATGTAGCCAGTTAAAGGATTTTTCTTCTTTTTTAGCGCGTAGTGTTAAAAAGGCGCCTGTAAATCGAGTGTATTACTCGGGAGGCGAGTCAGTCGCGGTCGGTTGGACATCACGTGGTACCAGATAAACAAACTGCTACGTTCCGGAAATAGGAAGATTGGTGAGTTGTGATTGGCCCACTACATTTGACACGTGGCCAGAAAATAAACCACCGCCCAACAGGCAGGCAGGTTCTCACTAACGTCCGCAGAGTGTGTCTAAGTTGCTCTGCTGTGCCAGTTCAGTCTCCATTATCGCTTTGCAAAGCTAATTAAAACTCGAAAATGAGCGGCCGAGGAAAGGGAGGCAAAGGACTCGGGAAAGGAGGCGCCAAGCGCCACCGCAAGGTTCTGCGCGACAACATCCAGGGGATCACCAAGCCCGCCATCCGCCGCCTGGCCCGCCGTGGGGGCGTGAAGCGCATTTCCGGTCTGATCTACGAAGAGACCCGCGGTGTGCTCAAGGTCTTCCTGGAGAACGTGATCCGTGATGCCGTCACCTACACCGAGCACGCCAAGAGGAAGACGGTGACCGCCATGGACGTGGTGTACGCTCTGAAGAGGCAGGGCCGCACTCTGTACGGCTTCGGAGGTTAAACCATCACCGATACGACCGCCACACAACGGCTCTTTTAAGAGCCACACACTACCGAACTAGAGACTGGCTTCCGTTATGCTCTTGAGGGAGAAACGGGAGACTTGTATCTAGCAAACTAGTTAGCTATAGCTACTCATCCAGTTTTTTAAGACGACAAAATTACAGATAATATCCGTTTAAAAGACAGCAAAATACCCAGATATCAATGCAATAGTTACACGTTAAGGTTTTATAAATTAAAGAGAATTATTTGTTTGAAAACTATTAATGTTTAACTACCACATTTTTTCCAGAAGATTGTCTTCCTTTATTACCCCCCCCCCAACGACAAACAATGCTAACGTTATAGAAAGTGCCTTCATATTGTCGCAAGTGACTAAAGTATTGCAGTTTAATTTATCCAAAGTAGATGTAAATAATATACATAACTGTGACAATACAGAGACGTCAACTATACTAACCTCCACGGCACTGGCGCCAGGGTTGTTTGTTTGTTTGTCAACAGGTTGTTTCGCTCGTTAAATTTCAAATTACGCGCCGAACCCGTGAACCAGTTTACGTATCCAATCACATGCTACGGCCGAGCCGCGAGACGTCAACGTCACTAGTACAAACGTCATCAACACGAGCCTCGATACAGTGCTTCATCTTGCATATTAAACGTTGTTTTTTGATATTAGAACCGATCGTATTAATCCACAAGGATTTGTTGTTTTAATGTTTTCATTGTTTTTGCATGTGTGTCACAAATGCGTACATAAAATTTCAAAATAAAAATATTTGGCGGAGTGCATGCGCCAGTAGTCGTTGTGTCACGTGCACTCATTGAGCCAATCAGCGTAATCCTTGCTGCCGCTCAGACTATATAAAGGCCAGCAGCGCACTTAAGTTCATCCCGTTTCAAAGGAGAAATCGAGGAACAATGGCAAGAACTAAACAGACCGCCCGCAAATCAACCGGTGGGAAAGCTCCCAGGAAGCAGCTGGCCACAAAAGCTGCCCGCAAGAGCGCCCCGGCGACCGGCGGTGTCAAAAAACCCCACCGCTACAGGCCCGGGACCGTGGCCCTTCGAGAGATCCGTCGTTACCAGAAATCCACCGAGCTGCTCATCCGCAAGCTGCCTTTCCAGCGCCTGGTGAGAGAGATCGCTCAGGACTTCAAGACCGACCTGCGCTTCCAGAGCTCGGCCGTCATGGCTCTGCAGGAGGCCAGCGAGGCTTATTTGGTGGGTCTGTTCGAAGACACCAACCTGTGCGCCATCCACGCCAAGAGGGTCACCATCATGCCCAAAGACATCCAACTGGCTCGCCGCATCCGTGGAGAGAGAGCTTAAAATGGTTACTACCACTGAATTAACGGCTCTTTTTAGAGCCACACACTGCATCTAAATGGGCCTTCTCCATTTGTAGATGACTAGTTCAACCCGAAATCCGTTAGCTGCAGAGGACAACCCACACCATGGCATCTCTTTTATATATATATAATTTTAACGTTAATTTTATTGATGTCTGGATGAAGTATAACTTTTGAAAGTATATTATCGTTAATTTTGTCGACTACGTTTTGTGAAGGGGAAATAAAGGAAGACAATCTTCTTGGAAAAAATGTAATTAAATAGAAATTAATACCAGGTTTTCAGACAAATAAGGACCTGAAGAGGCAGAGGACATAACAAAAAACACATTGGCATCTCGAATTTTTGAAACTTTAACGTAAATATTGATTGTATTGACGTCTGGGTGAAGTGTTTTGCTGTCTTTTAAGCGGATATTATCTGTATTTTTATCGTCTTAAACTGTTGGATACAAGTCTGGTGTATCTAATACGTGTATTGATATATACTTTTGGATAAATTAAACTGCAATACTTTGGTCACTTGCTACAATAATATGAAGGCACTTTCTACGACGTTAGCATTGTTTGTCGCTGGGGGGTAATAAAGGAAGACAATCTTCTGGAAAAAATGTGGTAGTTAAACATTAATAGTTTTCAAACAAATAATTCTCTTTAATTTATAAAACCTTAACGTGTAACTATTGCATTGATATCTGGGTATTTTGCTGTCTTTTAAACGGATATTATCTGTAATTTTGTCGTCTTAAAAAACTGGATGAGTAGCTATAGCTAACTAGTTTGCTAGATACAAGTCTCCCGTTTCTCCCTCAAGAGCATAACGGAAGCCAGTCTCTAGTTCGGTAGTGTGTGGCTCTTAAAAGAGCCGTTGTGTGGCGGTCGTGTCGGTGATGGTTTAACCTCCGAAGCCGTACAGAGTGCGGCCCTGCCTCTTCAGAGCGTACACCACGTCCATGGCGGTCACCGTCTTCCTCTTGGCGTGCTCGGTGTAGGTGACGGCATCACGGATCACGTTCTCCAGGAAGACCTTGAGCACACCGCGGGTCTCTTCGTAGATCAGACCGGAAATGCGCTTCACGCCCCCACGGCGGGCCAGGCGGCGGATGGCGGGCTTGGTGATCCCCTGGATGTTGTCGCGCAGAACCTTGCGGTGGCGCTTGGCGCCTCCTTTCCCGAGTCCTTTGCCTCCCTTTCCTCGGCCGCTCATTTTCTAATCTTGGTGAGTTTCTGAGAAAAACACTGGTGAAACGCGGAGCGTGACAGGGAGATTTAAATACAGTCTGCGGACGTTACTGAGAACAGCCTTCATTTTTAGGGCGGTCTTTTTTTGCAAACGTGTCCTGGGCCAATCAGAACGTTCCCCACACCGTCTGCTCCGAAATGAATAGGTGTTGACGTCATTGACCGTTAACTGGTCTATTTCCCTCCATTTTCTTTACACACAATGACACTTAAAACACAAAGTTTGCCACTAAGACTTGTATTATAAGTGACTCCTTACATCTTCATGTACATTGTATAGCATAGAACATAAACCTATATTAAAACAAATACATAAATGTTCCGTACACGAAGGAAGTTGCTTGTTAGTTTGAAGTGGGTGGCTCTTAAAAGAGCCGTTGGTTCTGAAGAGCAGCCGGGGCTTATTTTGATGCCTTCTCGCTCTTCTTAGGCAGCAGCACAGCCTGGATGTTGGGCAACACGCCACCCTGGGCGATGGTCACTCCGCCCAGCAACTTGTTCAGCTCTTCGTCATTGCGGACGGCCAGCTGGAGATGCCGAGGGATGATCCTGGTCTTCTTGTTGTCCCGGGCAGCGTTTCCAGCCAGCTCCAGGATCTCAGCGGTCAGGTACTCCAGCACTGCCGCCAGGTAAACCGGGGCGCCGGCACCAACACGCTGAGCGTAGTTTCCCTTCCTCAGCAGCCTGTGGACGCGTCCGACCGGGAACTGAAGACCAGCGCGGGACGAGCGGCTCTTGGCCTTGGCTCTGGCTTTTCCGCCTTTTCCTCTTCCTGACATTTTGTTCCTGTGTTTCGGTCTCCTCTAGATAACGAGTGCCCGAGTAGCGGCGAAACGTTGCTTATAAAGCGGTGGGCGTCGTGGAGCAGGTCGGTCATTGGTCCAGTCGTGCGTTAGCACCTTCGACCAATCACCAGCCAGATATGAGCGCTCGCGTTTATGTGTCTTGTGTAGACTGTATGTAAGAGATAAAGGCCCCTTGTCATTTTCAAAATATTCAAAATAATAAAAAATGCAAGACTGTACTGAAGGAGGAGCAGATTCAAAGTTATATTGTAAAATACCACTAAAATAAGCTTTTCTGTAAATTTCTACTAAAATGAGGAATGATTTCCCATTGAAACAAACAGTATTATCATAAAAATAGGCTTCTTTAATTATTACACAGTAACATAGGTATTATTAATCATTTTGCTCAAGTACTCTATATTGAAACATGAGTCGGTGTAGTCGTGTTGGTTTAGCTTTTTTGCAAATGCGAACACAGAACCTTCTCGTGCGTTTTACAATTTATATTTTTAGTTGAAAGAAAGATTGATTACACTTGGGCAGAGTACAGACACTGGCCGAGCAGTGGCGTGGACGTGAGGGTCAGGGGTCAGAGGGCAAAGGCATCTCAGCGCCTTCGCCGATTGGTGAGGAGAAATCGGCCATCTTGAATTGTAGCGGGATTGATGCGGTAAGCTTCTTCCTTTATTCGTTTAATATCTTTATTCAGTCTTGACGCGACATAGCCCTTATTTTAATAAAACTCCAAATATGTGGGAGCTACACAACCTAAGGATGCGGAAGAACGCGATAAACGGGGTTGTACACACAGCAGCCCGGGTCTTTTGTGTTTTGTTGTTGTTTTGGGGGGACAATCCGACGGAAGCGCAGCAGGCCCAAATCCAAGTAAACACGTTTGCCCGCTGCTTATTAAAGTAGTAGTGTAGTAGTGCACAAGCAGAGCAAACCAGCCTTTGTCGTCAAAAGATAGTGTTACATGCGTTTATAATTGTCTCAGCCTCAACGTTTACGTGTGGCTGTTAGTCGAGAAGCTTTGATGCTAGCCAGCGTTAGCTCTCAGGCTAATCAGCCAGTGCATTCCTATGAGGATGGTCCTAGCTGTTCACTTACGTATGCTAGATGCTTAGCATTCTCCCAAAGCGATTTAAGACTAAGAATTCAGTCGCAGCATTGTGTGTTTTTGTGTTGTACTTATTCTTCATAAACAAGTCCAGAGCAAAGTAGTCGTTTGTGTTGGAACACGACAAATAGTGTGCAGTTTGCAAGCTATTATTGCTGCACGGCTAACATTAGCCTTTCGGCTTCTTTAGCATCGTCTCCAAACGACTGTTGAGGTTAGAACGCACTTTGATATTAGAACTGAGTTTTGTGTCATTGCAGCCCATTGATTGCAACAGTTTTACAAATGAAGAACACATGTATGAGTTTAAGAGCAGCTGTTAGCTAACGTAGCATCGCTAACAGCAGCTGAGCCTGTGCAGAAAGGACCAGTTGCATGGTTTGCTCAGGTGCTGAAGTGATATTCATGGGTATGTATGATCATTTAGGATCTGAAGACATTGCTCCGAGACTCAGTCTCTTAGTTTGACCTCAGAGCTGTGGCAGCAGTTTAATCCTCATTCTTTACTGCACATTTATGTAGTTTCCCCCAAAGGGCTCATTTCCAAATAATGTGAAAATGTGCTTGATTACTGGAATTGATCAGTTGAAGTCACAAGCGTGAAACAGTTGATGCAATGAGGTTTTCATGATGAAGTCTGTGAAATTCTCCCCAGGCGACACAAGGGATGTTCGGTGCTAATCGGAAAAAGTTCATGGAGGGAGGTGTAGAGAGCGAGTATGGCGACGACTCCAGTCTCTACTACTCCCAACAGTCTATGTTCCCTCCACACCGCTCAGAAAAAGACGTGAGTCCCCTCTGTTCCTTTACTGCATCGATAAAAGTTTATCCTGATTGTGTAAAGCTGGAAATCGGCTTCACCGTATTTAGTCACAAGGTCCAAACCTCACAAAATATATGATGAATAGCACTTACTGTGTGTGTGTGTGTGTGTGTGTGTGTGTGTGTGTGTGTGTC
>JABWDL010002524.1:0-10040 GCA_015343265.1 Pao palembangensis | reverse complement strand
TCTGCACTCGGGTCAGTGCTACTGTAAAGCACTTTCTCTGGAGCTTGCTTAAGGTTTTGGCACATGCGGTGACCTCCTTGGCTGTTTTCGATGGCCATTCTTCTATAGGCCGTCCCAAGAACTCCGGGCCTTTTTGCCACATGGAGCCCTCTTCAAGGTCTTTCGGAGCTCCTCCCCTTGTCAGGAGGTCGGCGACGTTCAGCTCACCTGGGATCCACATCCAGTCTTCTACTGCTGTGGATTTCTGGATTTCTCCCACCCTGTTTGCGAAGAACGTCTGATATCCGTAGCTTTCTCTTTGGATCGCCCCCAGTACAGTTTGGCTGTCTACCAGGTGGATCCAACGTTCGACTTGCATTCTGCTGTGCTTCTCAACGTAGTTCTTGAGCCTAGCGGCGAAGACTGCACCGCAGATTTCAGCTTTTACCGGGTCTCCCTTTTGGTCTAGTGGCGTGAGCTTTGCCTTTGACTCAACTAGTCGTACTTGGATGCCCTCTTCCGTTTTCCATCTAAAGTACAACACGGCTCCATAGCTTTGGTCGCTTCCGTCGGAGAACGTTATTCCCCAGGGCGATCCAACCCCATTGGCTGGCGTCAGGCTTCTGTGGAAGGTGGTTTGACTGAGACATATGTACTCTTCAAACAAGTCAATAGCTTCTTCCCTTAGGCTGTCAGACAACGGGTCGTCCCATGTGTACCGTACTGCCTTGCCTCCAGTTTCTTGGAATGCTTTCCTGACTAGGATAGCTCCTTTCTGTTTGGCAGGCGCCACAAGGCCTATTGGGTCATATAAGCTGGCAATTTGGCTAAGCAGCTGCCTCCTAGTCAGTGGCTTTGGAGTTTTTTCCCTTACCTCTTCCTTTTGGAGGTTCTGGCCTAGCCTCATCTTCTTTCTCTTGCCCGAGAAGTTGATCGAGGTCATGACGTACAGCTTGTCCAAGCTGGCCAGGTACAGAACCACCAAGGGCTTTATTGTCTTCTTCTTTCAATTGGTTTGGGAGAATGAACGCCTGTTCATCTGGTGTTTCTGGTTTCTCTGAAGTTTGTCCCTGCCTCCCACTTTGGCCTGACCGGACCCAAGGCTTGAGGTAGAACCCACCCTCTTTCAGGATTTCTTCCACAGTTTTGGTGGTTCTATCTAATTGGTCCAAGTCATTATGGGAAGTTAGGATGTCATCCACATATGAATCCTCCTCAAGGATCCTACACTCCTCTTGCAAGTGTGCAAACATGGGTAATCTTGCTGTCTCTCTCATGGCTAGCTGCGCTATGCACTCTGCCGGACGATCTCCAATGTTCACTCTAGTGATGGCATACTCCTCGATTTCATCATCTTCCCTGTCTCTCCACAGGAATCTGTGGAGGTGCATCTCCAGGTGCATCTCCAGGTCCTCGAGCCACACAGAGTTGTACATCTTTTTAATATCACCCATGAATTCCCCTTCTGAATCTCAGTAGCACAGCTCGGATGGGGTTAAGCACATCAGGCCCTTTCAGGAGAAGGTCGTTCATACTGACTCCTCCGCATCTTTGACTGCTGTTCCACACCAGCCTCACGGGAGTTGTGATTGAGTGAGGGTTTGGTGCAACCAGATGGCTAACGTACCATACTGGTCCTTTCCAGTTGGCTAGGATCTCTTTGGTGAGTTTCTTTGCTGCCCCTCTTTCCACCATCTCGTGGACTTGGGTTGCGTACGCCACGCGCCACTCTGGTTCTTTCTTGAGTTGTCTTTCTGTCCTCCGGAAGGTGGCCTCTACTGCGTTTCTGTTATTGGGTAGGGAGGCTGGGTCCTCGATCCAGGGGTACTTCGTGTCCCAGTGAGGCTCCTGGCTGTGGGCGTCTGCTCTAGTATAGGTGAGTCCCTTTTTAATAACCTCTAGTTCTCTTTCTTCGCTTAGTGTCATCTCTTTGCCTCCTGGCTGACAGCTGCCGCACCGGCATCCCCCGCACTTGGGTTCGCAGGCCGCCCCAATGCTGTCCCACCTCCACCAGTCTAAGAACTCTCTTCCTGCACCAATGCTCTTGGGTTTGGTTCTGAAATCCTGCCTTTCAGTGATTTCTTGGTACTTCACTGCTGAGGTTTTCATTGACCGTGCAAAATGAGTTTCGGACATGTGGAGGCCGGCTGAGTCTATCACTTCACGGAGGTCTGGGTGCGCTCCACCCACAGTCTTTCCTAACGGGCTGTCCCAAAGGACGAGACTTCCTACCACCTTTTCTCTTTGTGGAGCTAATTCTCCCTCAAGGTGACTGATGAGAAGTTCAATATGACTGGGTCTCTGAAGGTCTTCTAGGTCAGCATCGGGGAAGAACTCTTTAAGCTGTTCTGCTTTGACCGGCCTATGCACCTTTGCAATTTTACCTAGGCCATAGCAAATAAGCTTGTGTGTTCCCAAGGTGCCTTTAGGTGTTTTGACTCTCACACTGAGCAAGTATCTCTTTGTTCTAACTTTCATCACCATGCCCCCAATCCCTCGGACAACAATCATGACCTCTTCGCCTCGCAGGCCCAGTCTTCTGGCAGCCCCATGGCTGACGTAGTTGGTGTCTGAGGCCAAGTCAGTGAGTGTTCCAATGTGTTGTCCTGAATTGGCAGTCACCAGGAGCATGAGGATAACCGGCTTCTCACATGGGCTTGGGTTCAACGCTTTGGCTGGGCTCTTCCCAGGGCGCAGAGAGAGAGGCCTTCACCAACATGGCATTCTCAATAGCTTGGATTAAGTCAATCACTTTCCTTGGCTGGTACGCCTTTAAGGGAGGGAACCTCTCCAGGTCCCTAATTATCTCCATGGCAATTGCTGACTTATTGCCATACCTGTTCTGGAGCACCCTAAAGATGTCATCGGCACTAGGGTACGTTGACAACCTTAGGCTTCTGCATATTTCTTTGTCTACACTGTCAAGGAGTTGGAACTTCTTCACTTCTGCTGGGCCGGACAGCTCCCCCTGCCCCTGCAGGCTCTCCCAATCCTTTTTCCAGCTGTAGAACTCTCTCTTGGATCCGGTGAATCTGGGTAATTTGGTTGCTTCAAGTCTTATGCCTGGTTGTGGAACCGCTGCCTGCTGGACCGCCACTGGTTGAGGCTCATCTTTTATTCCTCCTTGTGCAATCCTTTGTGCGGCCATAACTTCTGCCATTCTGGCCTCTAACTTGTTGCCAACTGATCTCAAGGTCACCACTCTGTTTTGCAGGTCCTCTACCCGTTCGCGTGGGATCCATGCTACCCAATCTTCCAAGCTTGCGTTTGCCTCTTGGATGAGTCTTTTTACTTGCTCCAGGCTCGCTGGGTCCTCGTGGGCCCTGTCACAGGCTTCTTCTGCTTCCAGGAACCTGGCTCCTATTTCAGCTCTGCCATATCGTCCCCAGACTGCTTCCCGGATCTCATCTAGTCTCCTGTCACACTCTACCTCGGTCTTTTCTAGGTCAGCCTGCTGCCGCTGATCCAGCTCATCATCTTCTTCCTCAGCACCAAGGTCTGCCAGCAGGCCTGACTTGTAGTCCTCATTCGCGTCGATGACTCGCTCTGCCATGGATTCCAGCTTGCTGAGCTCCTCCTGCAGCCTCTGCATAGACATGTTGCTCATTCCCCTGCCCAAGAGGTTTGCTTGCTTGGTGAAGGCGGACTTAGCTGAGGTTCTTATCTGCTTGAGCTGCTGCACTGTTTCTGCCATGGTGCCGTCTTCCTAGTCAATTCCCTCTGCGTCGACAGCCTGACTTCTGGTTTTTGTTCTCACTGTCACGCTGGTTATCAACTGTCAAGTTGTGTGGGTTTTTTGCGACCGCAGCCGTGCCCAAACTTGAAAAACTGCTTGATCAACGTTGAAGGATGCAAGGGACAACTCGTTTCCTCTCGTCCACCAATTTAATTGAGTATTAGTTTAGGAATAGGAAGGAAAAGGTTGATAACCTTGGAGATAAACAGAACATACATTTTGCACATTCGTATCTGATTTGCATGTATAACACTTGTTAACACTCTATAACACTTGATTACTTAACCAATAGATAATAGCGAATGTTAAACAGTGAATGACATGGGATGTTGAACAATAGTTAACAGCAAATACTGCACATTAGATAATAGCAAATACTGAACATTAGATGATGCAAATAATAGCTAATGTTGAACAATAGATAGCAAATGTTGAACAGTAAATGTGACCATCAGTTTATACAGCAGGTCAGAAATGAACTACTCTATCGAACATTACTATTAGAACATTTTACCATGACTTCAATTTAGTATGACTGAGTTGCTTAATCTTTGGTTAGCTCAATCATACACAATCATACAAAGTTACTTCATACCAGTTGCGTCTTCTGGTTGATCAGGGGCTGTGGTCGTGTTTGAAAGGTTAGTCCAATCTTGTTGCACTTTTTCACCGCAGCGAGTGAAGTTGCTTTATATTGACTTCTGACTTTGATCCTTTTGTCCTTTGATCCTTTTGATCTGCCCGATTAATTTGCATCTTTTGATCTTCAAGTCCTGAATTCTGGGTTTTGACGCAACACCTCCAGCTTCTTGTTGTTATTTGTCTTGATTTTGTTGCTCTTCAACTGGAAGTAGGACCACAATCCTCCTGACGTCTCTGTGAAGGATTGTCGCTGGTATCCTGGTTGTGGGCTTCTTCTTCCCTCGAGGGTGTTTCACGACTGACACTGGGTAGCTGGGGAAGGTTCTCACGTGCACATCCCTTACAATCCCTTTTTTGTCAGCATTGGCGCTTACAACCCTCGCAAGTTTGAACTGACCCCTAAGGGCATTCTGATCGGCTAACCAGACGATGTCTCCAATGGCCACGTTCCTGTGGGCCGTGTGCCACTTGGTTATGACAAATAGGTTTGGTCCGGCCAGTTGGCTCCATTTCTTCCAGAATCGTCCCACTTCTGTCTGAATGGTCCTTAATCTCTTGTATGAGTAGCCCTTGAAATCAAAGGTTCCTGGATCTCCCTCGGGCGCGGCTCTGCCCAATAAGAGTGTGTTTGGGCTAACATACTCTATACAATCTTCTCTGCTTTGAGTTCTGGCATCAATAGGTCTTTCATTGGCGAGGTTGGAGGCCATGTACAGGAATGTTTGGAACTCACTCCACGTGAAGACACCGCTGCCTCCAAGATTCTGCAGTGCTCGCTTCAGAACGCGGACAGCAGCTTCGGCGGCCCCGTTCCTGTGGGGCGAGTCTGCAGGGTGGATTTTCCAGCTCCATTCTGTCCCATGCTTGGTAGCCTCTTCCTCTATCTTTGATTTTCCCATTCGATCCAGGTATGAGTAGAGGTCTTGGAGGACGGGCCTGGCTCCAACAAAGTTCTTCCCAGGGTCTGTCCACAGTTTCTTTGGATGACCTCTCAATGATGTGAATCGTTGATAAGCCACTAGGAAGCCTTCGGTTGACTGGTCGCTTACAAGGTCTGTGTGCATTGCCCTGGATGCCATACAGCAAAAGATGATTGCCCATACCTTAAGCTTCGTTCTCTTTTTTACTTCATCTCTTACTTCGTAAGGCCCGAACAAGTCCACCGTTGTGTACTCGAAAGGGTTGGCGGGGGTCCGTCGTTCTGACGGAAGGTCCGCCATGACCTGCTGGAACTTCTCCGCCCTGGTTTTCCTGCACAAGACACAGTTGTCCACAACCTTCTTTGCTACTCTTCTGCCCTTTATCACCCAAGCTTTCTTCCTCATCCGAAGGAGTGTTCCCGCTATTTCTTCATGGTTTGCGTTGTGGGCTTCTCGTGCCAGGAGTGTGGCGATCCACGATGAGTAGGGCACAACTGCGGTTTTGTTGTCGTCAAAGAACTGGAATCTTCCTCCGCAGAGTAGAAGGCCGGTGTCTGGGTCTCTGACCACAGCAAGTCTGTTGAGCACAGTGTCCGGGAAGGTTACTCCCTCTTGGGCTGCAAGGAAAAGGTCCCTGAGCGCGTCTTTGCACTCTCCCACAGTGAGTGCAGCCCCCCTGGCTCTGATCTCAGTTTTTTCGGGCGAGGAAATTCTCCCCCCACTCGGCTTGCTTGGTGGTTTGGTCTTGGATAGTGTTCTTTTCCACATTGTGGTAGCTCTCCAGACCCAGGCAATGACTCTGGTAAGCTTGGCCAGACTGCTAAATTTGCGTATGGTCAAGGATTCTAGTCACTGCGAAGCCTGCTGGTCTCCGGGCGCTATCTCCTATCTGCACTCGGGTCAGTGCTACTGTAAAGCACTTTCTCTGGAGCTTGCTTAAGGTTTTGGCACATGCGGTGACCTCCTTGGCTGTTTTCGATGGCCATTCTTCTATAGGCCGTCCCAAGAACTCCGGGCCTTTTTGCCACATGGAGCCCTCTTCAAGGTCTTTCGGAGCTCCTCCCCTTGTCAGGAGGTCGGCGACGTTCAGCTCACCTGGGATCCACATCCAGTCTTCTACTGCTGTGGATTTCTGGATTTCTCCCACCCTGTTTGCGAAGAACGTCTGATATCCGTAGCTTTCTCTTTGGATCGCCCCCAGTACAGTTTGGCTGTCTACCAGGTGGATCCAACGTTCGACTTGCATTCTGCTGTGCTTCTCAACGTAGTTCTTGAGCCTAGCGGCGAAGACTGCACCGCAGATTTCAGCTTTTACCGGGTCTCCCTTTTGGTCTAGTGGCGTGAGCTTTGCCTTTGACTCAACTAGTCGTACTTGGATGCCCTCTTCCGTTTTCCATCTAAAGTACAACACGGCTCCATAGCTTTGGTCGCTTCCGTCGGAGAACGTTATTCCCCAGGGCGATCCAACCCCATTGGCTGGCGTCAGGCTTCTGTGGAAGGTGGTTTGACTGAGACATATGTACTCTTCAAACAAGTCAATAGCTTCTTCCCTTAGGCTGTCAGACAACGGGTCGTCCCATGTGTACCGTACTGCCTTGCCTCCAGTTTCTTGGAATGCTTTCCTGACTAGGATAGCTCCTTTCTGTTTGGCAGGCGCCACAAGGCCTATTGGGTCATATAAGCTGGCAATTTGGCTAAGCAGCTGCCTCCTAGTCAGTGGCTTTGGAGTTTTTTCCCTTACCTCTTCCTTTTGGAGGTTCTGGCCTAGCCTCATCTTCTTTCTCTTGCCCGAGAAGTTGATCGAGGTCATGACGTACAGCTTGTCCAAGCTGGCCAGGTACAGAACCACCAAGGGCTTTATTGTCTTCTTCTTTCAATTGGTTTGGGAGAATGAACGCCTGTTCATCTGGTGTTTCTGGTTTCTCTGAAGTTTGTCCCTGCCTCCCACTTTGGCCTGACCGGACCCAAGGCTTGAGGTAGAACCCACCCTCTTTCAGGATTTCTTCCACAGTTTTGGTGGTTCTATCTAATTGGTCCAAGTCATTATGGGAAGTTAGGATGTCATCCACATATGAATCCTCCTCAAGGATCCTACACTCCTCTTGCAAGTGTGCAAACATGGGTAATCTTGCTGTCTCTCTCATGGCTAGCTGCGCTATGCACTCTGCCGGACGATCTCCAATGTTCACTCTAGTGATGGCATACTCCTCGATTTCATCATCTTCCCTGTCTCTCCACAGGAATCTGTGGAGGTGCATCTCCAGGTGCATCTCCAGGTCCTCGAGCCACACAGAGTTGTACATCTTTTTAATATCACCCATGAATTCCCCTTCTGAATCTCAGTAGCACAGCTCGGATGGGGTTAAGCACATCAGGCCCTTTCAGGAGAAGGTCGTTCATACTGACTCCTCCGCATCTTTGACTGCTGTTCCACACCAGCCTCACGGGAGTTGTGATTGAGTGAGGGTTTGGTGCAACCAGATGGCTAACGTACCATACTGGTCCTTTCCAGTTGGCTAGGATCTCTTTGGTGAGTTTCTTTGCTGCCCCTCTTTCCACCATCTCGTGGACTTGGGTTGCGTACGCCACGCGCCACTCTGGTTCTTTCTTGAGTTGTCTTTCTGTCCTCCGGAAGGTGGCCTCTACTGCGTTTCTGTTATTGGGTAGGGAGGCTGGGTCCTCGATCCAGGGGTACTTCGTGTCCCAGTGAGGCTCCTGGCTGTGGGCGTCTGCTCTAGTATAGGTGAGTCCCTTTTTAATAACCTCTAGTTCTCTTTCTTCGCTTAGTGTCATCTCTTTGCCTCCTGGCTGACAGCTGCCGCACCGGCATCCCCCGCACTTGGGTTCGCAGGCCGCCCCAATGCTGTCCCACCTCCACCAGTCTAAGAACTCTCTTCCTGCACCAATGCTCTTGGGTTTGGTTCTGAAATCCTGCCTTTCAGTGATTTCTTGGTACTTCACTGCTGAGGTTTTCATTGACCGTGCAAAATGAGTTTCGGACATGTGGAGGCCGGCTGAGTCTATCACTTCACGGAGGTCTGGGTGCGCTCCACCCACAGTCTTTCCTAACGGGCTGTCCCAAAGGACGAGACTTCCTACCACCTTTTCTCTTTGTGGAGCTAATTCTCCCTCAAGGTGACTGATGAGAAGTTCAATATGACTGGGTCTCTGAAGGTCTTCTAGGTCAGCATCGGGGAAGAACTCTTTAAGCTGTTCTGCTTTGACCGGCCTATGCACCTTTGCAATTTTACCTAGGCCATAGCAAATAAGCTTGTGTGTTCCCAAGGTGCCTTTAGGTGTTTTGACTCTCACACTGAGCAAGTATCTCTTTGTTCTAACTTTCATCACCATGCCCCCAATCCCTCGGACAACAATCATGACCTCTTCGCCTCGCAGGCCCAGTCTTCTGGCAGCCCCATGGCTGACGTAGTTGGTGTCTGAGGCCAAGTCAGTGAGTGTTCCAATGTGTTGTCCTGAATTGGCAGTCACCAGGAGCATGAGGATAACCGGCTTCTCACATGGGCTTGGGTTCAACGCTTTGGCTGGGCTCTTCCCAGGGCGCAGAGAGAGAGGCCTTCACCAACATGGCATTCTCAATAGCTTGGATTAAGTCAATCACTTTCCTTGGCTGGTACGCCTTTAAGGGAGGGAACCTCTCCAGGTCCCTAATTATCTCCATGGCAATTGCTGACTTATTGCCATACCTGTTCTGGAGCACCCTAAAGATGTCATCGGCACTAGGGTACGTTGACAACCTTAGGCTTCTGCATATTTCTTTGTCTACACTGTCAAGGAGTTGGAACTTCTTCACTTCTGCTGGGCCGGACAGCTCCCCCTGCCCCTGCAGGCTCTCCCAATCCTTTTTCCAGCTGTAGAACTCTCTCTTGGATCCGGTGAATCTGGGTAATTTGGTTGCTTCAAGTCTTATGCCTGGTTGTGGAACCGCTGCCTGCTGGACCGCCACTGGTTGAGGCTCATCTTTTATTCCTCCTTGTGCAATCCTTTGTGCGGCCATAACTTCTGCCATTCTGGCCTCTAACTTGTTGCCAACTGATCTCAAGGTCACCACTCTGTTTTGCAGGTCCTCTACCCGTTCGCGTGGGATCCATGCTACCCAATCTTCCAAGCTTGCGTTTGCCTCTTGGATGAGTCTTTTTACTTGCTCCAGGCTCGCTGGGTCCTCGTGGGCCCTGTCACAGGCTTCTTCTGCTTCCAGGAACCTGGCTCCTATTTCAGCTCTGCCATATCGTCCCCAGACTGCTTCCCGGATCTCATCTAGTCTCCTGTCACACTCTACCTCGGTCTTTTCTAGGTCAGCCTGCTGCCGCTGATCCAGCTCATCATCTTCTTCCTCAGCACCAAGGTCTGCCAGCAGGCCTGACTTGTAGTCCTCATTCGCGTCGATGACTCGCTCTGCCATGGATTCCAGCTTGCTGAGCTCCTCCTGCAGCCTCTGCATAGACATGTTGCTCATTCCCCTGCCCAAGAGGTTTGCTTGCTTGGTGAAGGCGGACTTAGCTGAGGTTCTTATCTGCTTGAGCTGCTGCACTGTTTCTGCCATGGTGCCGTCTTCCTAGTCAATTCCCTCTGCGTCGACAGCCTGACTTCTGGTTTTTGTTCTCACTGTCACGCTGGTTATCAACTGTCAAGTTGTGTGGGTTTTTTGCGACCGCAGCCGTGCCCAAACTTGAAAAACTGCTTGATCAACGTTGAAGGATGCAAGGGACAACTCGTTTCCTCTCGTCCACCAATTTAATTGAGTA
>JABWDL010000226.1:0-17568 GCA_015343265.1 Pao palembangensis | reverse complement strand
TGTGTCCTTGTGCACCACTGGGGGTTAAATGTGGGCTTCAAGGAGCACCCCTCAGCTGTAGGTGCCCCCCGCCTTGCCACCGAAGAAAGATCTCGCTGGGATCTGAGACTGACCCGGCTGGGCTGTGATATGTGGAGTGTTTGCTGGGCTTCTCCATGGCGGTCGATCTGTGTGGGAACCTCATGGTGCTGCAGGTGGGTGGCAGTTTGGGATTTGCCACCGTGACAGCGCTCCTGATGAACATGTGACATCTACCCATACATCTATGGGTAGATCCAATCGCTTGGAAAGGCCCCAAACATGTAAAGGCATGTCGGGACTGTGACACATGCTGGGACCATTGCAGAGGAAGACTGGACCATCCGTGTGTTTGTCACTGTCGAATTGTTGCTTTTGAGATGATCTGTCAGATGCAGATGAACCGACTGCCCTGTGAACTTTCCCAAAAAAAGTGTGACTATATGCAAAGTACATTTTGCTATTAATTTGCAGGTATTCCAACAACTAAATTGCTTTTTTGCAGTTATTCACACTTTCACAAGTGCAGGTCTTTCAATTTACACCTCTGCTCTATTTCGTCCCACACGATGACCCCCCACCAGCCTCACATTAGCCTCCATTTATTATCTCGCCTTACATATTAACTGCGTCCTCAAACCTGATTTTTTTTTTTTTTTTGCCGACGGCTCTGACTTTTAATCCAAGACATGTTTCCTTACTTAATAACCACTTTTGCATGATACGTGTGTTACCCCTGCAGTTATTCATTCCCACAGGAGGGATTCCACCCACGGCAGCTAGGCTTTAGCATGAACCAGCCAGCAGAGCTGCTGTAAATCTGTCCCGTACGGAGCTCCTACCTTTAGTGACCACCAACGCTCGCTAATGGACCGTCATTCCTGCAAGCGGTCCTTCACTTTTATCACCCTCCTCCAATGTGTTGTGTTATTTTCTTCTGTCAAGCTACTGGGCCTGTTATTAGTCACAATAATTAGCACGTTATTCTCACTGCTCTGATGGTTTCTTTTAAGTCCCCTGTTTCTACTTGAATTCATATAAAACTTTATAAAAGTTCCTTCTTGAGGACTTTTCCCATCCCTTCACACTCACTAATGACTGAATGGAAAGAGGACTGTGGGGATAAATAATTTTCACCCTTAGAATTGTAGTCATACCCACAAAGTCATGAGAGCAGCATAAATAACAACTACCAGGACCCGGTGCTGCGTACAGGCTCCCTATTAGCCTGTATGCAGGACAGCTTGGTCCCACTGGCCTCAACACAGTAAAAACTATCCATCCATCCATTTTCTGTACCTGCTTATCCATACTTTGGGTTGCAGGGCAGTAAAAACTAACGGGAAACATCTGTAGACAAAAATGTGTCAGTTCCTACTCAACAACTTTGCACTCACACATGTGCTCTGATG
Organism: Pao palembangensis; assembly: GCA_015343265.1. NCBI lineage: Eukaryota > Metazoa > Chordata > Actinopteri > Tetraodontiformes > Tetraodontidae > Pao > Pao palembangensis. Next base: position 16,138 of record JABWDL010000226.1, on the reverse strand, counting down.
AAGATTCTGATGACGGTTATGATGATGATGACAATGGCAATGATGATAATGATGATGACGATGATGATGACAATGATTAGGTGAATTGGCAGATAACTCAAACTCATCTCTTTTCTGACTTTAGTGACTGTTGCTTCAAATCCAAAATTCAGTGAACAGTCTCAGGATGTACTCCAGATCAGCAGAGGGCAGCCAAGCGCTACAAGGATGGTGGCGTGTTTCTGCAAGGTCATACAAATCAAAGTAGTTGTTCAATCAGACAAGTCATAAACAAGATCAAAGAAGCATTTGATGCTTTAAATATTCAAAGGGCAGGGGGGTTGGATGTAAGGCAATGTACTGTATTACAACTACTAGGGCTAGTTAGATTATACCTACCCACCTACAAAACACTACTCCTGATCCATCAGAATATGGATGGATCAGGTTGGAAACTGGTTGGAAACAGCTTTAAATATGAATGATGAATTAAGATTGTATTTTCTATTGATAGTATTCTAAAGTTTGTAATACCAGGTTTATGTGTGCAAATTCAATACCAGTGCTTGTATGTTCTGTTTTTCTTTAAGGTTATTAATCTATTCCTATTCCATTAAACTGTTGTGAACCGAGGAACCAAGTTGTCCCTTGCATCCAAGTTGTCCCAACGGTTGCTCAAGCAATTTTTCAAGTTTGGGCATAGCTGTGGTCACAGAAAAGACGCCTAAATCTTTCCTCCTTTCTCCTTGGCACAGACTACACGGAGAAACCAAACATCAGCTACAAACACATAACTCACCACAGGAGAGCCAGCTTCTCTGGACTCAGGTGTTCACCTGCACCTTGAGGTCAAAGGTCACTCATTCCATGACAACAACATTAATTTAGCCAGAGAAGACAGATGGTTTGAAAGATAGGTAAGAGAAGCCATTACTGTCAGGCCTAAGGCTGAACCTCTCTTCAACACCCAAAAAGGTCAATGCCCATTCACACCTGGGTGTAAACACTCTGCTTTCCCCTGGGACATCTGACCCAAACGGCTTACGTGATGGGCACCCCCATGTTTATGTGGGCCTCTGACCAGCTGACGACCCTTTACAACAGATCCAGATGAAAGCAACTCCTTGGTGACAGCCAGTCAGCTCTTTGATCCAAATGGGACACAAATACTCCCACCAAACTAGCCAGAATCACAAAAGCCTCTCCTCTGAGAGGAGACACGTCTCTAGATGCTGTCAACAGTCCAGCTGTCCCTCACCAGTTGAACTCAAGGTTTGCTGCTGCTATCAAGTGAATGTTCATCTGCACTCTTGTGTGTAGTGGCTGCACCACTCATTAGCCTGGGGGGCAACAACAAAGAAGCTCACTAGGACCTGTCAGACTGGACATGGTGTGCACTGTCAGTGGTGGGAACATTTATCCGTGCAGGCAGGCTAATGTTTCCTGCATTTGAGCTAAAGTATTTATTCCTTCATGCATCTCTTTCCTCTAACTGCACAGTCTGAAAAAGGGCATCTGAAGATGTAAGGAAGAAGGCCAAATATTAAAGGAGGAGAAATGGTGTGTGTGTGTGTGTGTGTGTGTGTGTGTCCACTGCTATACCTGCCAATCACACGTCCTTCCACCTCCATGTTAATTGTACCTGACTCCATTATTCGCTCAACCTCCCTTTAATTGAGCATTTACTCATTGTTTCTGCCCCCCAGCAGAGGAAGTCGGATTAGTCAAAGACTAATTCACTTCTCAAAAAAATGTTTTTTCTCGTTTTTGAAGTGTAATGAACATGTGGAGAGATCTGAATTTCCCTGCCAGCTGTCAGACCTCAGCTAGCATTCATGCAACACCTTAATAATCCATAACTCCAGGTCGCTCATTGTTATATATCTTATTTTATCCTGATTCTGCGAGTGTTCTGTTTCTAGGGGGTGGGGGTGGTGGTGCTGGGGGTGGGGGGGGTTAATGTTTTCCAGAGAAAATGGGCTCGCTCCAAATGGATTTCACTGTCGGCAGCTTTATCCTGCTTGATGTGCTCTGTGGGAAACAAGGTGACGGAGGGCAACCTCTTGCACATCGCATACAGCAACACCGTTGCCAACACATTCTCATTAATTGGGACGAAATGGGGCTTTCAAAAGCTCATAATGTTTTCATTTATCTATTTTTACACTCTGAATTCCTGGAGTGGAAGATGAGCAAGCTTCACCAGGCGCAAAGCTTCATGCCGAGTGTGACAACAGCGAATAAAATGGGAAGTGCTGAAAGGACCGTCTGGCAGAGATGGATGCACCCCCGTAGCCTTTCAGCCAAGCTTTGGTGGACATAGATTTAAGATCTCTCAATGAGCCGCACCAGCTTTATTTCAAGAGTTCCTCCAGATTTTCCCCTGAAGCCTTGCTGTACTTCAACATGTGATAATTCCAGTGGATCCTCTATTTACAGGTATAGAAAAACATCCTAGAATACCCTTTCCAAGCAACCCTAGTAGTTGTTTGTTTTTTGCTGCTGTTTTTTTTTTTTTTTTTATTTTATTTAATTTTATTTATTTTTTATTTTTTTTGTTTTATACTCAGCATAAAACAGCGCTGATGGCCCATGGATGGCCCACAGTGGCAGGAAAAACTCTACCAGGAAACAACCATGAGCAGGACCAGGCTGATAGGTGGGGGACCCTCCTGCTGATGGACAGATGGGTAAAGGAAGAGAAGAAGGGAAGTGCAGATATTCAATTCAATTACATTTTATTTGTAGTGCCTTTTACAATAAAATTGTCTCTAGGTGCTTTACAGAGGCAGAAACCCAGAGCCGGAACCACCAGGTAAGCACAGTGGCAAGGAAAAACTCCCTTTTAACAGGGAGAAACCTTGAGCAGGACCCGGCTTACAAGGAGGAAACATCCTGCTGAAAGTCGACTGGGTAAAGGAGGAATAAAGAGGGAGACGACAGAAACCATAAAGAGAGAGAGAAAAACAGATACAATCATAGAATCATAGAAATACAAACAATTCAATCATAGAAATACAAATATCAGACATAATATACATAATACATATACACATAATACAGCATAGCAGGTTGTTATAAAAAGGAACAGCATAGGCAGGTTTTAATAAAAAGGAACAGCATAGGCAGGTGCTGATAATGGACACTGGGTTTGTCAGAGGCCGAGATCCGTGCAGCATGAAGGCCTGGAGACAGAAGACCTGCAGAAAGATAGAGAGAGAAATAAGGGGGAGAGAGAAACAAAACAGCGAGGAAGACTGGATACACTGATAATCCTGGTGAGAAGAAAAAAGGAGGAGAGGAGGTGAGGAAGTAGAGATGGTGGTTGGTGTTGCGGTGGGGAACTGCTCAGTGGATCATGTTTGTGTCCCCAGCAGCATAGACCTATAGCAGCATAGCTATGCAAAAGATTGAAGAATAAAAGTTTGATGAGCCTGTTCTACCTGTAGCTGTGAGAACTGACTGTAACTAGATCTCTCAGTCCTACACAGTTTATTTGAGGCTACCTGTGCATTTTACTGAAATGACATTCCAGTATAGTTCAAACCCTCCAACACACTCAGACAGAAACTGGTACACCCAAAGGACAAGACGCCAAGACACGAACAAAGCAATGTTGTCTATGCTGTACAGTGCCAGGAGGAATGCAAGGAACTGTACATTGGGGAAACCAAACAGCCCCTGCATAAACGAATGGCCCAACACAGACGTACCACTTCTTCAGGACAGGACTCAGCAGTACACCTACACCTAAAAGAAAGCGGACACTCCGTTGAGGATAGTCAAGTACGTGTGCTGGCCAGAGAAGATCGCTGGTTTGAGAGGGGTGTCCAGGAAGCCATCCACGTCAAGTTGGAAAAACTATCTTCAAATAGGTGGTGGACTAAGGCACTTTCTGTTACCCACGTACAATACAGTTCTCCACTCATTTCGTCAGCATTCCAAACATTCACGCTGTTTGACGAGACCTGGTGACTCATTAACATGTGACCCAACAGACAAAGGGGAAGCACCCCAACCAAAACTAGGTGAACGACCCTGCCAACCACCCTGCCAAGGACTCTCAGGTGACCACCCGGGCCATTAACATGCCAATGGTCCACAGGGCTATATTTTCAAGCTCTGCCCCAGCAAACTTAGAACTGAAGAAGCTCTCTGGAGAGAGGGCAAAATGTTTTCAAAGAAACCTTTCAGTCCAGTTGACACAGAGATCTATTTTGGATAACTATGACCTGGATGAGTGAGAATCTACATAGACATTTTACTGAACAGAAAGGTTTTAAGTTCCTTAAAGGCAGACATGTCTGCCTCTCGGACCCAGGTTGGTAACTGGTTCCATAGTAAAGCTGCCTGATAGGTAAAGGCTCATCCTCCCATTCTACTTTTATGAATTCTAGGAATTACAAGTAAACCTGCACTCTGTGATCTGAGTGTTCTTTTAGGAGTACAGGGAACTATGACATCCTGCAGGTATGATGGAGATAGTGCATTGAAAGCTTTATATGTCAGAAGGAGAATCCTAAAGTCTATTCTAAATTTCACTGGAAGCCAGTGAAGAGAAGCTAAAACTGATATGCTCCCTTTTGCTGATTCCTGTCAGAACTCTGTCTGCAGCGTTCTGGATCAGCTGCAGGTTATTAATGGAATGATTTGGACATCCTGACAGTAATAAGTTGCAGTAGTCCAGTATAGACGTAACGAAAGCATGGATGAGTTTTTCAGCATCACTCTGAGACAGGATGCACCTGATCTTGGCAATGTTATGGAGGTGAAAGAAGGTGGTTCTAGAAACCTGTTTAATATAAGGGAGAAATGACATGTCCTGGTCCAAGATAACTCCCAGGTTCCTTGCAGTCGTACTGGAGGACAAAGTAATGTCATCCAAAGAGATTGCTATCTGATAATCTAGTCCTCAGATGTTTAGGTCCAAGAACAATGACTTCAGTTTTGTCTGAGTTTAAAAGTAAGAAATTGGAGGTCATCCAGTCTTTTATGTCTTTGAGACATGCCTGGAGTCTGGCGAACAGCTCTGTTTCATCAGGTTTCATGGATAAATACAGCTGCATATCATCAGCATAGCAATGAAGATTTATGCCGTGTCTCTCAATAATATTTCCTAGAGGGAGCATGTAAAGAGTGAACAGGATTGGCCCAAGCACAGAACCCTGTGGAACACCATGATAAACCTTTGTACACAAAGTAGAAACATCAACATGAACAAAATCAAATCTATCTGACAGATAAATATTAAACCAGTCTAGAGCTGTCCCTGTAATCCTAATCTCATGTTGTAGTCTTTGTAATAAAATGCAGTGGTCCAATAAAACAAGTACGAAGTCCACAGTCTGATGCCATGAGGCCATGCCATTAGTGACTTTAACCAGTGCTGTTTCTGTGTTATTCCACTTAACTTTCAAGCAGTTAAGTGGAATAAGAAGCTGAGTCAGGCATAATTAGAATCAGTGCCGACTACAAGCGTTTTGATGTTCTTTGCTGCAGCCAACTGGAGGGTAATCAAGACGCCTGCGATTTCAGTATATTGGGAAGACTGAGGTCCCAGTTGAAGGTTTTGGGGTTCATATGGGTCATTGTTGACCCATAGCACCCCCACTCCGGCACGGACGAGAGTCTCGTGATGGAATGAGCAGCCATCCACCTAGGTGGTGACCATCTTTGCAGATATCGTGGTTGAAGTAGTGATGGCGTGAGGCCTCAAGAGGTCTAGGATCACAAACTGGGTTGCTGTTGGGAACAGAATTCTGGGAACTATCTAACAGGACAGTACCAGTTTGATTGGGTGGTTCACCCGGGACCGTGACACTGATCTCGCTGGTTTCAAGAGCATGACAGTGGAATTCACTGTCTTGCGAAAATAAGATAAGTGAACAACATGTGAGCTATATTTCACACACAGTTGACTTTAATCTTGCTAAAACAGAAGTCATTAATGAAGGGAAGCAGAATAATGTGACTGTGTTTAGTTAAGTGGCCACAGCAGCAGGTTCCAGTAATCCCAGGAAGGACCCTGGTGTTTTAGAAGGCCCAGCTGCTGCAAAGCTGCTGAAGCAATCGGAGATAAGCGGAGGTCAAACGGTGAAGCTTCATCATTTTCATCTGCATCTTTAGCCACTTAGAGCGGCTTCGTGCAGCCACCCAGATACCAAAAATCTGAGAATGGGCAGCACATCAGCAAAAAGAGTCGCCTCAGGCAAAACCTGATTAAAAGTCTTTGTTTTTTTTTTGTTTTTTTTTGTTAATTGAAGGAGAAAAGTCTGATTTGTCCCAGCAGATTTTCTTCAGTCATTCGTCGTCATTGCGCATGATCGCAGCACTTAGAGGAAAGTGACATGATGACAAGATTTAACTGCTCCTTATTCTGCTCTTCTACCGCGGAAGCACCTCCAGCCTGCGCTCAGACACGCAGCTGACATCACTGCGGGATTTTTTTTCCAAGTCTCATTCTTAAAACACAAACTTTTCTTACCAATCAAACCGAACCGCAACAAGATATTTGTCAAACTAAACAATGAACTGTTCTCCTTTGTCAGTTTTTTTAAACTTCATTTGCTTTCATGTTACTAGCGATGTAGCTAGAATACACTCACCACACTCAGACTTCTATTGACTCGCACACTGCTCCAAAAACATCACTGTTCTATCAGATAGCTACAAATTAGTAGGAAGCAGCTTCCACAAACATCAGTAATTCATTAATGAAGTAATTTCAGAGTGGAAGTCTATAGTCTTTTTATAGTATTTATTTCTTGATGTTTGCTGCTGGAACACTGCAATTTTCCCATTGTGGGACAATAAAAACATTCTATTCTAAAACAGCAGTGTGTAAAAAGATGTGTATGTATAAAAAAATGTAATAATGCTGGCTGGATGCAGAATCTGGGCTGTACAGCTCCACTCAGAGGAGGCCACAATAGGATGTGAACTGTAGCACATTTGCTTTTATTCATTTTCAACTAACCCTAACCCTAGCAAATGGCTCCTCCAGCACATATTTAGAATAATGACAGAACAGCAGGTTCACTCTAATTTACACCAGTTAAAAGCCAAAAGTTGGAATTCACACCAGAACGACACAACAGAACATTTCCACCATATTTTACTACATGTATTCGGAAGAAAATGAAAGTCCTTTTTTTCCCAGCTGCAGTTTAATACAGTATTTCTACTTCTCTGAAGCACATGAGAGGTAGACTGTGTGTGTGTGTGTGTGTGTGTGTGTGTGTGTGTGTGTGTGTCTGCTGACACACAAGTACACCTCCAGACTCTCTTTTGCTTAACAACACCTGACAAATCATTTGACATCCAGGAGAATTCCCTCAATTTCCTTCAACCTTTTGGAATCTTTTGTGTGTCATCGATGCCCAGTGGGTCTCATGAATTAAACATTCAGGGCTCACTCAGCAACTAAATTACAAGGAAGGAGGAGTCAGAGGCCACATCCCATCCATCACTGTCAAAGAGCAGGCATGTGTGTGTGTGTGTGTGTGTGTGTGTGTGTGTGTGTGTTTGGGGAGTGGTTAGCACCACTGACACAGAGGAGCAGGCTGAATGCTGAGCTACCATCCAGCCTGAACTTCAAGGGTGTAAAATGTATGTATGTTTATGTAATAAAAGCAAAAAAATGTGAACAGGTCAACAGCTGCAACTAGTTACCTCATTTCACTGATTTTCATTGTACCTTTTTTTTTTTTTTTACATCAGGATGGCAGGAAGAGCAACCTCACTGATGATGGCATGACAAGAGGGTTTTTGCTGGACTTGTAAGGATGAAATAACCGCAGAGGTACCGCTTTGGATATTTGTGTGAGTGCTGTGTGAACATGTAAAACAGGAAAAGAAAAAAAAGCTGCAAATGGGAGACAGATGACTATAATGTCATCATTAATGTCACAGTGAGGGCTGCTTTAACCCATCTTTGCTGGGGCTGTTTCAGTAGGTGGTTGGCAGGATTCAACACACTTATGAACAGAAAATTGCGACTATCATTAGGGAACAAACGCATTGACTGAGGTGCATGATGACGAGAAAACGCTTTTTTTGGCGTCTTTCTGCATCTTTGCTCTAATATGCAAAATGATCATATCCACAGGGGAGCCCATAATGTCTTTACCCTGCCTCATCATCATCATCACCACACATCATGAGACAGAAAGTGAGGAAAGAACTTTTTGAATAATGTGGAAAACTTGCATCAATATGTCTGAGCCAAGAAGCAGTCAGATATAGCTCCAGTAACTGCAGCAGCAGTAGCTGTCATTGTCATCATCATCTGTACTTGCTTTATTCACACGTGTTACAGGGGTCTGCTGGAGACCTATCCCAGCTGTCAAGGGGTGAGAGGCAGGGTACCTCCTGGATAGGTCGCCAGCCTTTTGCAGGGCTAACACATAGAGGCAGACGACCATTCACACTCATTAGCTGTCATTGTTTTATTTTTTATTAAATCTGGTATTACAAAAAAAAAAAGCTACAACTGTCCGCATGTCATAATCACCATCTAAATCTGTACACAATTTTCAAAAACAGTACGAATATAAACCCTCTTTTCTCCCTTTTCAAGTAAGGAGACATTCTCATATACACCACTGCAGGCCGACCAGTAGGGGGCGATACAGCTCATATGACTCATATGGTAGCAAAGAGGTTTCCTAAAAGTTGTCACTGAACAGTTTCTGGCTAAAGACCGTGTTGATGCAATTTTAAAACATTTTGAGAAAGTGCCTCCTGGCTGCTGTGAATGGCCTCCTTGGTAATGGACGGACCTATACTCCTTTTCCTTTTTCTTCTTTTTCTCTTTAACTGTGTACTTAATAACTCCCAATGTAGCAATATGGATATTTTGTTTACCAGAATCTTTTAAATGAAAAAGTAAAAGGCAGCGGTGTGATGACAGTTAAATTGACAGTTAAACGGTGTCCCCCGTTTTGCACTGAAAAGAAGCATATGGCACAAATTAAATTTTTTTCTTGGGTGTGGGTTTTTGGTGGAGATGGACAACCTGTTGCAGTTGAATTATCAACTCCCTTAGTAGTAAATGACAAACGGCAGGTGAGGCTAGTTTTCCAGAACTGATCTTTATTCCCGAAGCAATACATAAAAGAGAAGGTGGCAGATTAGCCTTCAGCCACAGTCTTTCTTTTTTCCCGATGAGCTTTGTGAGTCTAAAATGAGACAAGAAATAATGCTCTAGGGAGCTGAGCGTGATTAATGTCTCCTGGGAGCCGTGTTTGATATTGGTAAACTTTCACATTTTGCAGAAGAGACAAGGGCTTTTTGTGTCACTAGCACCTCCGTTAACAGCTAGATCACATGCAAAAATGAAAATTCACATACACTGTGGTTCAGACACTGACTTACTTAGAAACAATAAAGCAACTCCACATTCAGAGAGGACAATTCATCCTGATCTCTAAAAAATGCAGTTTGAAAATGATTTTTCTTCATTCCTCGTGACTGTCCCTCTAATAACCTGCTGCTGTGGCATTAAAGAAGCACCAGGCAGAGAGATGGCACCACATCAAATCTAGATTAATGACAGATATCAGGCAGAAGTTCCATCAGTGGCAGGCAGCATCAATCACCTCATGACAGCCAAGACTAATGACAGCTTAACAAAACATATTGATAATGAAATGTATAAAGATGGATGATGTCAAAGATGGAAGCTAATGGAACGCCAGGACTTGGCTGATTTTCCTTTAAACAGGCACCGTGGGGGGGCCTCCTTGCTGACCTCCACCCACTGGTTGATGTGTCGTTTAAAGGTGCAAAGGTTAACCTCCAAACACTTGTCGGCCTTTCCTGGTGCCGCTTTAATGCGGCCTTGGATGTTTGTTTTGGAGCTACTGTCAGTGAGTTGGGATGCATAAACAACACTAATTAAAATCTCCTCAGCAGCACAGTTGTCACCATCTTCATCTTCAACAGCTACACATGAGTGGAGCTCGCTGCTGGTTTAGCTGTCATGGACCTGAGCAGAAGAGCTTCTGTGCTTCCACACTGAGAAACTAGTCTGTTGAATCAAATAGGTTTTTGTTAAAAGGCAATACACTTGGCTGGCTGGTTAAGGTCAACGTTTGTGGTGCACAGAGAAGAACAGCAGCACATTTTTCATTTAATTGACCCCTGCAAAGTTCTGCTGCATTCTTCAATCAGCCTGGTAAATTGCCGTTCACAGTGCTTGGGTCACACTGTACAAACTTGTCTGTTTTTATTTAGATGGTGCCATATATTTTTTTCTGAACAGACTGATTGCCGATCTGCGTGTCACATGTCAGACAAGCCTGCTGTGTCTCCGACTCAATTTAACGGCGTGTTTCACCTAAAGATGAGGCATCCTATTCTTTCCCATATTTTTATAGGGTGCTGCAGCATTTCCATCTAAGAAATGAGAACCGAGAGCACACAAGATCATTGACAAAAATTAGCTGCGCTCGGCCTTTTCCAGACTCAATAACACAATAAGCTCTGTTATTCAGACACTGAGCACAATTAGCTAAGATTAGTAATCAATACAGCCGTAGTTCCGGTTGTCCTACACTCCTCTGCACACCTGCCCAGACAGTGTGTCCTTGTGCACCACTGGGGGTTAAATGTGGGCTTCAAGGAGCACCCCTCAGCTGTAGGTGCCCCCCGCCTTGCCACCGAAGAAAGATCTCGCTGGGATCTGAGACTGACCCGGCTGGGCTGTGATATGTGGAGTGTTTGCTGGGCTTCTCCATGGCGGTCGATCTGTGTGGGAACCTCATGGTGCTGCAGGTGGGTGGCAGTTTGGGATTTGCCACCGTGACAGCGCTCCTGATGAACATGTGACATCTACCCATACATCTATGGGTAGATCCAATCGCTTGGAAAGGCCCCAAACATGTAAAGGCATGTCGGGACTGTGACACATGCTGGGACCATTGCAGAGGAAGACTGGACCATCCGTGTGTTTGTCACTGTCGAATTGTTGCTTTTGAGATGATCTGTCAGATGCAGATGAACCGACTGCCCTGTGAACTTTCCCAAAAAAAGTGTGACTATATGCAAAGTACATTTTGCTATTAATTTGCAGGTATTCCAACAACTAAATTGCTTTTTTGCAGTTATTCACACTTTCACAAGTGCAGGTCTTTCAATTTACACCTCTGCTCTATTTCGTCCCACACGATGACCCCCCACCAGCCTCACATTAGCCTCCATTTATTATCTCGCCTTACATATTAACTGCGTCCTCAAACCTGATTTTTTTTTTTTTTTTGCCGACGGCTCTGACTTTTAATCCAAGACATGTTTCCTTACTTAATAACCACTTTTGCATGATACGTGTGTTACCCCTGCAGTTATTCATTCCCACAGGAGGGATTCCACCCACGGCAGCTAGGCTTTAGCATGAACCAGCCAGCAGAGCTGCTGTAAATCTGTCCCGTACGGAGCTCCTACCTTTAGTGACCACCAACGCTCGCTAATGGACCGTCATTCCTGCAAGCGGTCCTTCACTTTTATCACCCTCCTCCAATGTGTTGTGTTATTTTCTTCTGTCAAGCTACTGGGCCTGTTATTAGTCACAATAATTAGCACGTTATTCTCACTGCTCTGATGGTTTCTTTTAAGTCCCCTGTTTCTACTTGAATTCATATAAAACTTTATAAAAGTTCCTTCTTGAGGACTTTTCCCATCCCTTCACACTCACTAATGACTGAATGGAAAGAGGACTGTGGGGATAAATAATTTTCACCCTTAGAATTGTAGTCATACCCACAAAGTCATGAGAGCAGCATAAATAACAACTACCAGGACCCGGTGCTGCGTACAGGCTCCCTATTAGCCTGTATGCAGGACAGCTTGGTCCCACTGGCCTCAACACAGTAAAAACTATCCATCCATCCATTTTCTGTACCTGCTTATCCATACTTTGGGTTGCAGGGCAGTAAAAACTAACGGGAAACATCTGTAGACAAAAATGTGTCAGTTCCTACTCAACAACTTTGCACTCACACATGTGCTCTGATGAAGATTCTGATGACGGTTATGATGATGATGACAATGGCAATGATGATAATGATGATGACGATGATGATGACAATGATTAGGTGAATTGGCAGATAACTCAAACTCATCTCTTTTCTGACTTTAGTGACTGTTGCTTCAAATCCAAAATTCAGTGAACAGTCTCAGGATGTACTCCAGATCAGCAGAGGGCAGCCAAGCGCTACAAGGATGGTGGCGTGTTTCTGCAAGGTCATACAAATCAAAGTAGTTGTTCAATCAGACAAGTCATAAACAAGATCAAAGAAGCATTTGATGCTTTAAATATTCAAAGGGCAGGGGGGTTGGATGTAAGGCAATGTACTGTATTACAACTACTAGGGCTAGTTAGATTATACCTACCCACCTACAAAACACTACTCCTGATCCATCAGAATATGGATGGATCAGGTTGGAAACTGGTTGGAAACAGCTTTAAATATGAATGATGAATTAAGATTGTATTTTCTATTGATAGTATTCTAAAGTTTGTAATACCAGGTTTATGTGTGCAAATTCAATACCAGTGCTTGTATGTTCTGTTTTTCTTTAAGGTTATTAATCTATTCCTATTCCATTAAACTGTTGTGAACCGAGGAACCAAGTTGTCCCTTGCATCCAAGTTGTCCCAACGGTTGCTCAAGCAATTTTTCAAGTTTGGGCATAGCTGTGGTCACAGAAAAGACGCCTAAATCTTTCCTCCTTTCTCCTTGGCACAGACTACACGGAGAAACCAAACATCAGCTACAAACACATAACTCACCACAGGAGAGCCAGCTTCTCTGGACTCAGGTGTTCACCTGCACCTTGAGGTCAAAGGTCACTCATTCCATGACAACAACATTAATTTAGCCAGAGAAGACAGATGGTTTGAAAGATAGGTAAGAGAAGCCATTACTGTCAGGCCTAAGGCTGAACCTCTCTTCAACACCCAAAAAGGTCAATGCCCATTCACACCTGGGTGTAAACACTCTGCTTTCCCCTGGGACATCTGACCCAAACGGCTTACGTGATGGGCACCCCCATGTTTATGTGGGCCTCTGACCAGCTGACGACCCTTTACAACAGATCCAGATGAAAGCAACTCCTTGGTGACAGCCAGTCAGCTCTTTGATCCAAATGGGACACAAATACTCCCACCAAACTAGCCAGAATCACAAAAGCCTCTCCTCTGAGAGGAGACACGTCTCTAGATGCTGTCAACAGTCCAGCTGTCCCTCACCAGTTGAACTCAAGGTTTGCTGCTGCTATCAAGTGAATGTTCATCTGCACTCTTGTGTGTAGTGGCTGCACCACTCATTAGCCTGGGGGGCAACAACAAAGAAGCTCACTAGGACCTGTCAGACTGGACATGGTGTGCACTGTCAGTGGTGGGAACATTTATCCGTGCAGGCAGGCTAATGTTTCCTGCATTTGAGCTAAAGTATTTATTCCTTCATGCATCTCTTTCCTCTAACTGCACAGTCTGAAAAAGGGCATCTGAAGATGTAAGGAAGAAGGCCAAATATTAAAGGAGGAGAAATGGTGTGTGTGTGTGTGTGTGTGTGTGTGTGTCCACTGCTATACCTGCCAATCACACGTCCTTCCACCTCCATGTTAATTGTACCTGACTCCATTATTCGCTCAACCTCCCTTTAATTGAGCATTTACTCATTGTTTCTGCCCCCCAGCAGAGGAAGTCGGATTAGTCAAAGACTAATTCACTTCTCAAAAAAATGTTTTTTCTCGTTTTTGAAGTGTAATGAACATGTGGAGAGATCTGAATTTCCCTGCCAGCTGTCAGACCTCAGCTAGCATTCATGCAACACCTTAATAATCCATAACTCCAGGTCGCTCATTGTTATATATCTTATTTTATCCTGATTCTGCGAGTGTTCTGTTTCTAGGGGGTGGGGGTGGTGGTGCTGGGGGTGGGGGGGGTTAATGTTTTCCAGAGAAAATGGGCTCGCTCCAAATGGATTTCACTGTCGGCAGCTTTATCCTGCTTGATGTGCTCTGTGGGAAACAAGGTGACGGAGGGCAACCTCTTGCACATCGCATACAGCAACACCGTTGCCAACACATTCTCATTAATTGGGACGAAATGGGGCTTTCAAAAGCTCATAATGTTTTCATTTATCTATTTTTACACTCTGAATTCCTGGAGTGGAAGATGAGCAAGCTTCACCAGGCGCAAAGCTTCATGCCGAGTGTGACAACAGCGAATAAAATGGGAAGTGCTGAAAGGACCGTCTGGCAGAGATGGATGCACCCCCGTAGCCTTTCAGCCAAGCTTTGGTGGACATAGATTTAAGATCTCTCAATGAGCCGCACCAGCTTTATTTCAAGAGTTCCTCCAGATTTTCCCCTGAAGCCTTGCTGTACTTCAACATGTGATAATTCCAGTGGATCCTCTATTTACAGGTATAGAAAAACATCCTAGAATACCCTTTCCAAGCAACCCTAGTAGTTGTTTGTTTTTTGCTGCTGTTTTTTTTTTTTTTTTTATTTTATTTAATTTTATTTATTTTTTATTTTTTTTGTTTTATACTCAGCATAAAACAGCGCTGATGGCCCATGGATGGCCCACAGTGGCAGGAAAAACTCTACCAGGAAACAACCATGAGCAGGACCAGGCTGATAGGTGGGGGACCCTCCTGCTGATGGACAGATGGGTAAAGGAAGAGAAGAAGGGAAGTGCAGATATTCAATTCAATTACATTTTATTTGTAGTGCCTTTTACAATAAAATTGTCTCTAGGTGCTTTACAGAGGCAGAAACCCAGAGCCGGAACCACCAGGTAAGCACAGTGGCAAGGAAAAACTCCCTTTTAACAGGGAGAAACCTTGAGCAGGACCCGGCTTACAAGGAGGAAACATCCTGCTGAAAGTCGACTGGGTAAAGGAGGAATAAAGAGGGAGACGACAGAAACCATAAAGAGAGAGAGAAAAACAGATACAATCATAGAATCATAGAAATACAAACAATTCAATCATAGAAATACAAATATCAGACATAATATACATAATACATATACACATAATACAGCATAGCAGGTTGTTATAAAAAGGAACAGCATAGGCAGGTTTTAATAAAAAGGAACAGCATAGGCAGGTGCTGATAATGGACACTGGGTTTGTCAGAGGCCGAGATCCGTGCAGCATGAAGGCCTGGAGACAGAAGACCTGCAGAAAGATAGAGAGAGAAATAAGGGGGAGAGAGAAACAAAACAGCGAGGAAGACTGGATACACTGATAATCCTGGTGAGAAGAAAAAAGGAGGAGAGGAGGTGAGGAAGTAGAGATGGTGGTTGGTGTTGCGGTGGGGAACTGCTCAGTGGATCATGTTTGTGTCCCCAGCAGCATAGACCTATAGCAGCATAGCTATGCAAAAGATTGAAGAATAAAAGTTTGATGAGCCTGTTCTACCTGTAGCTGTGAGAACTGACTGTAACTAGATCTCTCAGTCCTACACAGTTTATTTGAGGCTACCTGTGCATTTTACTGAAATGACATTCCAGTATAGTTCAAACCCTCCAACACACTCAGACAGAAACTGGTACACCCAAAGGACAAGACGCCAAGACACGAACAAAGCAATGTTGTCTATGCTGTACAGTGCCAGGAGGAATGCAAGGAACTGTACATTGGGGAAACCAAACAGCCCCTGCATAAACGAATGGCCCAACACAGACGTACCACTTCTTCAGGACAGGACTCAGCAGTACACCTACACCTAAAAGAAAGCGGACACTCCGTTGAGGATAGTCAAGTACGTGTGCTGGCCAGAGAAGATCGCTGGTTTGAGAGGGGTGTCCAGGAAGCCATCCACGTCAAGTTGGAAAAACTATCTTCAAATAGGTGGTGGACTAAGGCACTTTCTGTTACCCACGTACAATACAGTTCTCCACTCATTTCGTCAGCATTCCAAACATTCACGCTGTTTGACGAGACCTGGTGACTCATTAACATGTGACCCAACAGACAAAGGGGAAGCACCCCAACCAAAACTAGGTGAACGACCCTGCCAACCACCCTGCCAAGGACTCTCAGGTGACCACCCGGGCCATTAACATGCCAATGGTCCACAGGGCTATATTTTCAAGCTCTGCCCCAGCAAACTTAGAACTGAAGAAGCTCTCTGGAGAGAGGGC
>JABWDL010000225.1:0-28016 GCA_015343265.1 Pao palembangensis | reverse complement strand
TTATGATGGGAGCCTGTGTTGCTGCTTCCTTGGCTCTGTCTCCTTCTGGGGCTGATGTTGCCATTGTTCAGGGGAGGAGCAGCAGGCAGTGGCATTGTCAGTGAGCTGTTCCAATAATCCACAATTTTCAGATTTTGACCGGATGAGGGCATTTGCTCTTTTTCCCACAGGCCTCTGGATCCAGTATGTACAATAATCTCGCCTTTCATCCTCCCATTTTTCCCATTTTGTCATAGGTTTTTCCTTTTTCATTTCTGCCAGTGCTCTTGTTATGTGGGCTTCAGCCTTGTTGGTTGTTTTGGTTAACTCTTCCGTCATTGTGCTGTTGGTTTGCTTGATTGTTGGAATTCGGTCACTGTCACATGTTTTACGGTTTCACTTTTTTCCTCTTAGTCTGTGGATTTTATGAACCAGTTCTGATTTTCTCACCAGTTTCCCCAGTCAAAACAGCAGCAGCAACACACATCTTAGATTTTTCACATGTAACACAGTTAGAACACTTCTGTCATTTTCCCAGCAAAATTTTAGCCAAAGCACCTTTTGTTTCTTTTTCCAGATGCAACAGAGCTAAAACAGTTATTGCAGCATTCTCAACCAGCATCAGCTGAACTACGCTTCTTTGTTTTTCCCAGTGTAACACAGTTAAGAACACTTCTCAGCCAGGAGACCACGAAACAGATTTCCACCTAACACAAAAACCTTCAGGTTTGCTCCCAAGAACTTCAACAAACTTTCAGCTTTATCCTTCCACAAGCATGTCTCTCTGGAGACCTCAGTCTCCCCCAGCAGTGAGTCAGTGCTCAGACTTCTTAACACAATTCCTCCAGTGGCAGCTATTAAACAACACAACCATACAGGACAAACGACACAAACAGACCCCTTCAGGGTGATTCACCACTACCTTCAGCCCCGTTTATGGGGTTCAAATGGCCTTTGTCCATTTTTAATTTTGCAGAGCGCTCCCACTTGTCACCAATGTGCCCACACTCAGCTTTGACTTAGCAATGTTCAATGTGCAGATTTTAAAAGGTCTGCTTACCATTCTTTCTGTCTTGGGGCCCAGTTGAGTGCGGGTCCACCAGCTGGCGACAGAGCGCTGTGTCGGGGGATTGGGCCTCTCCCAGGGTGCATCCTCACGGAGAGCCTCCTCCTCCTCCTCTCACCATTTGTTGCAAGGATGTTTTCCAGCTTCAGTCCGATAGACAATCAAAAGGCAGCTGCTGTGTGTTTGTGTCAAAAATGACGCAGAGCACCAGAGGTTGTCTTTTTAAAAAAAAATGTTGCCCAGAATTTATTGAAGAAGAATATATCAGCAAATGGAATCAGAAGAACAAAGAGGCAAAAATATAGTGGTGAATCAAAACCCAAGCAGGTCAGTCACTGCAGCAGAAGTCGTTGTCGCCCGCCTCCGGTCTCCAGAGGTGTCCCCAAAATGCTCGGCCAAGACTAAGACACCTCTCCGGACTTGGTATGACACCTTCTGATGCCGACACCTGCTTTTGTCTGTACTCCTCAGAGATCTACTCCGTAACAAAGCATACAGTCAGGTGTGTTTGGTCCTGAAACAAATGGTGTCTGTTTTCTGATCCCTCAAGGACACGGAGCACAAGGGCCCCAGATAACGTGAGGAGGTCCAGCTGACCTGCTAGGAAATCAGAGACAGAACAGAATGGACCAGACTATCTGTATATCACGCACCTTGTTGCTCAAACTCAGTATGAGCTGTATAACACACACTTTACCATCTAAAGCTTAGCAGGAGTTGTCACCTGTTTATCATGATTCAGCAAGCTGTCAGCTGTTCTCACAATGACTTAATAAGAAGGTTATGATTAAGCAAAGCACACCAGCACATGATTATGCCGTTATGATGAACACAGTTGATATAAGTACATGGGGGGGGGTCATAAGCTAATTAAATGATGAGTGTTTTGGCTCATTTATCCCTGTTGAGCCGCATGTTTGTTGATGTGGTTTATTCATCCATCAGAATCAAACCTGACAGAGCTCTGGGTCCAAGACCAGTCACCGATGAAGTCAGATCGGGTCCTGTCACCTCACACGGTCAGTGAGGAAGGCCCCCTGGCTGACAGTATTTTCATTCTTTATAATGTGTGGTGGTTACCAACTCATATCACTGGTTTTGGTCCACTCCATTCAGCACTGTTCCTTACAAAAAAACATGTGTCGTGCTATTATCAGCTTTTGACTCATTATGTTCTTGTTCTCATATTTTGACTACTGCATATACCATCTGGCCCTGCACTTTTCATTCTGTAATTTCATTATATGCACAGTTATAAAACATAGAAAAATGTGTTTCTTAAAATGAGTCATATACTGAATCAAAGAAGTAAGCTAGAATGTATCATCACGCACACACATGGCCTAAATTATTAGCTGATTAAGGCTGAAGCTTGAGGATGAAACTTTGGCAATTTAGGGTTTTAACTGTAACATTAAAATTTCATTAAAACATTAAAATTATTATTCAGTCATTCTGTTCATGTCGTATTATATCCACTTGGTGGTGCTGTTTCCAGTGTTGTATCTTGTGGTAGAGTTTTTATCCAATCATATTTCAGCTAGCTTGTGTTGCCAGGTTCTCTGAAATCTGCCTAGGTACCTTCTGAATCAACAGCAGGTTTTAGGGTTAGACCGCTCTAAGTGAATGGAAACAGTCAGTGTCGATAGCCAATCAGATCTCGGGACTGCGACACCAAGGCCAGCTGGAAGGTCTTACTCTGAACTGCACAGGACTGGACTGTTCCTGTCCTCTGATTGGATAAGCTCACTCGTGAGATCCGGCACTTGGAACTAACTCTGAGCTAATCTTGGAGATCCAGCTACAGACAGCTAACGCTTTATTTATTAATGTTTTTAACCCAAGATCGCTGAAGGAGAAGAGATCGATTTGGTTGCGAATATACTAGCCACTCCATTTTCAATATGGACCTTTCATGATAAGCTGGATCTTGTGAGAAGATCTAGCTCCGCTAGCTGGCTAGCAGCTAGCTTTGTTTTCAAATAAGCAGGCGCTGTGGAGGAGGTCCGACTGAAGTCACTTAGTCACAATGAGATGATCAATTATTTTTTGCTTTTGCATATTCTCAAAACAAATGCAAATTATCTGTTTACTTTGATTTTCAATAAATAGTTTGTGTCGCTATCGTCTCGTTGGTGTCTTAGGCGTAAACGGCAACAGCGCAGTTTATTGGACAAACTTCTTAAGCTCACATAGTTTAGACATAGACCACAGAACTTCTGAAATGTCTCCACACCAGATGAGGAGCAGCAGATGAAGAGCAGCAGCGGCTAAAACGTAAAATCAGATATGGTCCAAACTCCTGGTGTGTTTGTTCACCAGTCTGTCAGCAGCCTCTAGAACTCAGACGCCTTCAGAGCAGATGATCTGAGCAGATTGGGATCTTTTGATTGTCAGTAAATGAGTCTGTAAACAAGCACCAACATGTTCATGGAGACATCCCAACAGTAGATCAGTTGTCTCCTGAAGCCTGTCAACATTCTTCTAACAGCTTCACTGATCAAAGAAACAGGCAACAGTGGCTCTCTGGTCCAATCCTGGTTAGGTAAACCACTACTGAACCAGTTTGGACTGACTCTAATACCTGATCTCAGAGTCTCCAGTTTGTAGTTTGGACTGGTCACCAGATCAGACAGAACCTTCACTCCTGAACCCAGCTGGTCATTCAGAATCAGGTCCAGTTCTCTCAGATGGGAGGGGTTGGACTTCAGGGCTGAGACCAGATGAGAACAGCTGATCTCTGATAAGCAGCAGTACCTTAATCTAAATAAAGAAAGAAAAAAATATAGAATTACTGTCCTACCAACTGTGTTTTAAAATGTATTTTAAAAACAATGAAACGTTAACAAAGAATGTCTGTGTAGATTCTCACTCATCCAGGTCATGGTTATCCAAAGTAGATCTCTGTGTCAACTGGACTGAAAGGTTTCCTTGAAAACGTTTCGCCCTCTCTCCAGAGAGCTTCTTCTTCTTTGGCCCTATGTTGTAGAGTAAGAAGTACCCACCACAACCCAAGGGAAGAAGAAAGAACAGGAACATCTAAAAACAGCACTCAAAACATGTGGTTACCCGGACTGGGCCTTCACAAAGACCTCCAGAAAACGAGACCCCAGCAAAGAAGAGGAAAGAAATAAATGTCACAGCATCTCTATCCCCTACCTGTCTGGAGTTTCAGAAAAATTCAGGAGAATCTTTCAAAAACATGATATTCCAGTACAGTTCAAACCCTCCAACACACTCAGACAGAAACTGGTCCACCCAAAAGACAAGACACCAAGACACAAACAAAGCAATGTTGTCTATGCTGTACAGTGCCAGGAGGAATGCAAGGAACTGTACATTGGGCAAACCAAACAGCCCCTCCATAAACGAATGGCCCAACACAGACGTGCCACTTCTTCAGGACAGGACTCAGCAGTACACCTACACCTAAAAGACAGCGGACACTCCTTTGAGGACAGTCAAGTACGTGTGCTGGCCAGAGAAGATCGCTGGTTTGAGAGGGGTGTCAAGGAAGCCATCCACGTCAAGTTGGAAAAACCATCTTTAAACAGAGGTGGTGGACTAAGGCACTTTCTATCACCCACGTACAAGTAGTTCTCCACTCTTTTCGTCAGCATTCCAAACATTCACGCTGTTTGACCAGACCTGGAGACTCATTACCATGTGACCCAACAGACAAAGGGGAAGCACCCCAACCGAAACTAGATGAACGACCCTGCCAAGGACTCTAAGGTGACCACCCGGGCCATTAACATGCCGATGGTCCACAGGGCTATATTTTCAAGCTCTGCCCCAGCAAACTTAGAACTGAAGAAGCTCTCTGGAGAGAGGGCGAAATGTTTTCAAAGAAACCTTTCAGTCCAGTTGACAAAGAGAGATCTACTTTGGTTAACAAAGAATGAAGTCAGCAGACTGATTAAAGAGCAGACTGCAGGTTAGACACCACCTCACACTGATGTTAGATCAAGATTGCAGGGACGTATTTTTATTAAAATTATATTAATAAATGATGTTTAAAGGCCTTTGGAGGCATTTATGTGATGAAATTCTACTTCTGCATTTGAAAAAGAGGCTTGACCAGAAGTGACGTAACGAGAGGGAGAGCGGTCAGTTTGTAGCCTAGCAAACATGGAATCTAGAGCTAATCCAGAGCCAGAAGAGCCCTTCAATGTTACAGTTCCACTGATGACGGACGGCAGCCCTACAGTCATGAGGCTGTTAGAGAGCAGAGAGGAATCAGGGGAAGAACCAACGGTCAGAGGAGAGAGACAGAGCTGTGGAGCAGGAGAATGAGTGGAGAGTCGACCAGGTGTCTGGGTGAGAGACCGCTGGTAGCTTCCAGATAGGAGATACTGCTACATCACACTACGCTAGGAGGAGACCAACGTGTCTGTCACCAGGACATGTCCTCTTTACTCACACCTGTCCTCCTCCCCCTCAACAACTCTGCTTGTTTACAGCTTGTTTACGTCCCGTCTCAGACTGGTTAATATGGGAGCCAACTGTTACCGCCCACAAGAGAGAGTGGCCCCCATTTATCAGTCTGGAGGAGAAACGAGCAGATCTGAGCGCAGGAGCCATAGAACTCCTGTGATTTCTGGAATGTTGGTGTTTGACCAATCCCAGCGTACAAATGAGCGTCCTGTTTAATGTGGGGCTGAAACCGGTCGTCATGAACATGTTACACCCTTAAATATTCTGCTTTCACAGGAAACTGCTGCTATAGGAGCCCAGAAAAACGCTGCCTAGAGGAAGATGACAGCAGCGGGAGCAGCGTGGCCGTGGACCAGCAGACCTGCTGCTGCCCTGCCCTCTCCACAGTCACGCGTGTGCGTGTGCTGGTGAAACGATGCTGCTGCTCTGTGTAAAACTGAGATAGAAGATTCAGAGCCAGCTCTGGCTTTGATTGTTTTTACAGGAAATATTAAGAATTTAAAGAGAAGTGAGACTGGATATATGAACAGATCAGGTGACTCCTTGAATACAATTTATGATCTTGGAGTATTTGAAAACATTAAAATGTGAATAAAGAATGAAAGTCAACAGACTGATGGACAGCAGTTTCTCAGTCTTCTCATGCTAATGATGGACATTGTCTCTGACATGGCTCATGTACATGACTGATGATGTCTCACACGTGGAATTCAGCTCTTTCATTCTCTTTTGTTCTCTACTCAAAGGTAAAGGTCGAGTTTGCAGCGTTAAAACTGCTAGCAAGAGTTAAATGTAGCCTCCCTTCACTAATCTCAGTCTCTGACCAAAGCCACGCCCCTCAGTTCTGTGCACAAGAGCGATTCTCAGTCATCACTGCCTGGATTCCAGATATCCGGTGTCTTCACATATCCACCATCAACAAAGTAGCAGCGCTAGCAATACTAAGCTAGCATGACCACTGTAAACAAGTTAGCCATGGCTGCTACGTTGGTAACATCCCTCCACCACTGAAAGGAAATTCTCATGTTCACCCTTGTTTTTTTCTCAGAATCTGTCCAATTCCTTTTTGTTTTAGCTTTTGCTGTCTCTTTTCTCTGCTTTTCTTCCACCCAGATGTTGGGTTGGGCATCAAGTCTGGAGAATCGTTTGGAATCAGCACTAACATATCAATTCTTCCAGAATCATTCATACTTTTAAATTTCAATTCCCTCTTTAGATGCTAATTCACCAACCAAAGAAGAAAAGGGCCCAGAGTGCTCCGTCTTTGACGTGCTGCCCTTTCTCGCTGCCTCTTCCTCTAGCTCAGAGCCTCAGCCTAGCTCCACACTGAGGTCAGAATCAGGTCAGTAGAAATAAAATAAAATAAAATAAATAACACAAGGACAATATACAAAATAAATTAGCTAAAAAAAAAAAAACATTTGTTTTTAATTGCAAACTCCCCCTTTAAATAAAAGCCCACCTGAACCAACATGCTAGCGTCTAGTTGACTTTATGAACGTGCACATGCAGCCTTCTACACGTGCTCCACACAGCTTCTACACTGTTACACTCTAACAACAACACAAACTGGTAATAACAACCATGTGGAAACCTCGGGGATTCCCACTAGCTAGTTTAGACCTGAAGAAGCTTCTTGGATGAGAGCCGAGACGTCTTCAACCACTAAAGAAAAGCAGGTGAATGTTTTTAAGCTCTCAGTCTCTTTGAGCTGGATGACTGAAGTTCCATTCATCAACATAGATGATAGAAACTTCATGAACAATGGTGAAACAGTCACATCCATGAACTGACCTGAGAGACTCAGGTTACAGTTTGGACTCTGCAGTCAGAACTCAGAGCAACTCCACACTCCTGAATCAGCAGCTTGTTCCCACTCAGGTCCAGATTGTCTCAGATGGGAGGTTGGACTTCAGAGTTGAGCCCAGATGAGAACAGCTGATCTCGATAAAACTGCAGTCTGTTAATCTAAATAAAATAAATTAAGATTTAGTTCATTTGTATCTCCAAATGTGTTTAGATCTTCAATGTTCATTTCTCACAACTAGGCTTAAATTAGAAACACTGGTTCCACATAAAGTGATGACAGGAATCATCACCCAGAAATCCCACTTTCCTTGTTCAAGCTTGGATGTTGGTGTTGGACCTCAGTTAGAACAGAAGAACTTGTGGACATCCCTCATCTAATGAAATCTAAGAAATCTAGGTTGAAAGTGTCTGAGTTTTCTTTTAAGAGCTCAACTATTTTTTTACATTAAGGTAAAAGGAATTTAAGTGAGACTGGACACATGAACAGATCAGGTGACTCCTTGAATACAATTGATGATCTTGGAGTATTTAAAAACATTAACATGTAAATAAAGAATGAAAGTCAATAGATTGATGGACAGCATTTTCTCAGTCTTTTCATGCTAATGATGGAGCGTTGTCTTTGACATGGCTCATGTACATGACTGATGATGTCTCATGTGGAATTCAACTCTTTCATTCTCTTTTGTTCTCTACTCAGAGGTAAAGGTCGATTTTGCAGCGTTAAAACTGCTAGCAAGAGTTAAATGTAGCACTCCCCTGCACTAATCTCAGTCTCCTGACCAAGCCGCCCCTCAGTTCTGTGCACAGGCGATTCTCCAGTCATCACTGCCTGGATTCCAGATATCGATTCTTCACATATCCACCATCAACAAAGTAGCAGCGCCCAGCAATACTAAATAGCATGACCACTGTAAACAAGTTGACGGTAGCCACGGCACTTCGTTAGTAACATCCCTCCACCACTGAAAGGAAACTCTCATGTTCACCCTTGTTTTTCTCAGAATGTGTCAATTCCTTCTTTGCTTTTGCTGTCTACTCTGCTTCTGGCTGCTTCTCTTCACCCAGATGTTGGGTTTGGGCATCAAGTCTGGGTCGTTTGGAATCAGTACTAACGTATCAATTCTTCCAGAATCATTCATACTTTAAATTTCAATTCCCTCTTTAGATGCTGAATCACCAACCAAAGAAGAAAAGGGCCCAGAGTGCTCCGTCTTTGACGTGCTGCCCTTCCTCGCTGCCTCTTCCTCTGGCTCAGAGCCTCAGCCTAGCTCCACACTGAGGTCAGAATCAGGTCAGTAAAATAAAATTAATAAAACAACAAAAGACAATAAATAAAAAAAGTGTTATGCCAACGTTGAGCTAGCAAACAGCTATACTCAATGTAAAGAAATCCCGAATGCACATACGCAGCAAACGTTTAGCCCCTATGCTTTTCAGAAACTATTTTTCAGAAAGGTTGCCAGAAGTCGACCAGACTCTCAGCGAGACTTCTATATTAACTACTCCGTTACCATAGCGTCCAAGAAAAGATAATGGCTGCAACAGATTAAAGGATTCACAGAAAGATTACAGCATCAATATTTCATCCCATTTCACCAACATTTAGCTTGGTGTAACAATGATAAAGCAAGACTAATGTCGTCCATCCTAAGCTAACGTTACAGTAACAGGAGGTCCACGATTGTTTCTATGTTTGCAGGGACATGGTGAAAACCATCAACTCAGACACACCAGCTGCAGGAACTACTTAGCTGATAAGTCCCTGGCAGGAGACTCTCTCTGTCAAAAACGCTCACACATGCTGCCTGAGAGGACAGAGATGATCGTGTCCTCAACCACTGGTTCCTGATTTTAGACTGGAGCTGTTGCTAATCTGGATTATCTTCTACGTTGTTCTTTTTGTTTGTTTTTGATCTTCTGCACCAGGTGAGTCCATCAGTGGGGGCTCAGGAACATGTTTAAGTAGCTGCAGCAGCATCAGACACTCAGGAGATGTGAAACGATGCTCATGAGTTTGCATGTGAAGTAAAGCTCTCTGTTGAAGGTGGACCTCTGTAAGAAAGAGCATTTACTACATTTATATTCAGGTTCACAGCTTGATATTTATATAGTGGTTGAAATTAACCCTGTGAGGAATTCACAGAAAAAGCTCATCAAAAGGTAAAAGATTAAAGACTTAAAAATTCATAGAAGTTCAAGAGTATTTAACCCAGACCAAACTCTGATTAGCTAGGTCAGCTAAACCATGTCAACTTTTATTAATCTGATCCTGTAAGGCGATTCAAGTCGGAACCTAGATTGTTTAAATACATTTTTTGCCATTTTGAACCAATATGATAAAAAGATTATAAAAATGCAAACTCCCCCTTTAAATAAAAAGCCACCAGAACCAACATGCTAACGTCTAGTTGACTTTATGAACG
Source organism: Pao palembangensis (assembly GCA_015343265.1). Taxonomy (NCBI): domain Eukaryota; kingdom Metazoa; phylum Chordata; class Actinopteri; order Tetraodontiformes; family Tetraodontidae; genus Pao; species Pao palembangensis. The sequence goes on along the minus strand of JABWDL010000225.1, from coordinate 18,299 downwards.
TGCACATGCAGCCTTCTACACGTGCTCCACACAGCTTCTACACTGTTACACTCTAACAACACAAACCGGTAATAACAACCATGTAAGAGCCTCTAAAGGGATTCCACCAGCTAATTTAGACCTGAAGAAGCTTCTTGGATGAGAGACGAGACGTCTTCAACCACTAAAGAAAAGCAGGTGAATGTTTTTAAGCTCAGAGTCTCTTTGAGCTGGATGACGAACATTCATCAACATAGATGATAGAAACTTCATGAACAATGGTGAAACAGTCACATCCATGACTGACCTGAGAGACTCCAGGTTACAGTTTGGACTCTGCAGTCCAGAACAGAGCAGCTTCACTCCTGAATCCAGCAGCTTGTTCCTACTCAGGTCCAGTTCTCTCAGATGGGAGGGGTTGGACTTCAGAGCTGAGCCCAGATGAGAACAGCTGATCTCTGATACCCAGCAGCCTGTTAAACTAAATAAAGAATAAATTAGATTTAGTTCATTTATCACCAAATGTGTTTAGATCTTCAATGTTTATTTCTCACAGCTGAGCAGAAATTAGAAACACTGATTCCACATAAATGATGACAGGAATCATCACCCAGAAATCCCACTTTTCCTTGTTCAAACATGGATGTTGGTGTTGGACCTCAGTTAAAACTTGGAAGAACTTGTGGACGTCATCTATTGAAATCTAAGAAATCTGGAGTTTGAAAATGTCTGAGTTTTCTTTTATTTATTTATTTATTTATTTATTACATTAAAGGTGAAAGGAATTTAAGTGAGACTGGATACATGAAAAGATCGGTTGATGACTCCTTGAATGCAATTTATGATCTTGGAGTATTTAAAAACATTAACATGTAAATAAAGAATGAAAGTCAATAGGTTGATGGACAGCAGTTTCTCAGTCTTTTCATGCTAATGATGGACATTGTCTCTGACGTGGCTCATGTACATGACTGATGATGTCTCACACGTGGAATTCTACTTTTTTATTCTCCTTTTTTCTCTACTTAAAGGTGGAGTTTGCAGTAATAAAACTGCTATCTTAAATGCTGCTTAAATGTAGCCTCCCTTCACTAATCTGTCTCTGACCAAAGCCACGCCCCTCCGTTCTGTGCATGAGAGCGATTCTCAGTCATCACTACCTGGATTCCACATATCTGGTGTCTTCACAGATCCACCATCAACAAAGTAGCAGCGCTAGCAATACTAAGCTAGCATGGCCATCAAGAACTCTAAACTTAGCTAGTGATGTGCTAGTTAATGGGCATATTTCAGTTGTAATTACTAAGGTAATAACTGACTAGACTCTAGTCAGTTAATTTATCCCTCTAGTCTCTAGTCACTAGAGGGATAAATTAACGTCAGAGAGAGCTGCAGTGGCGCCAGTGTTCCTCTGGAGGGCAGCAGTGACCGTGAGAACCCAGGAGGAGAGACTGAGGGTTCCTTTAGCCTGCGAGGCAGCACTTTATTTGTCTCCAAGCTCTCCACAACTGCCCAGGCAACAAAAAGGAGCCTTTTCTGGAAGACCGTGTATCCTGGACGGCTAACGCTGCTGAGAGGCTACACTTTTCAGCTGGAGGCTCACACACACCACAGACCGTCACCGGAGGAACCATGACAACGACAACAACAACAACAACAACCGGCTACGTCACATCTGCTACCTTCTGAAAGGGGCTGAACCAGCCGGTAACACATAATATATTACTGCTAAATTAAAAGCCCCAAGGTAGCAAACTGAAGAAGAGATGAGAGCTGAGACGTCTTCAAAGACTAAAGAAAAGCAGCTGAATGTTTTTAAGCTCAGAGTCTCTTTGAGCTGGATGACTGAGAACATTCATCAACATAGATGATAGAAACTTCATGAACAATGGTGAAACAGTCACATCCATGAACTGACCTGAGAGACTCCAGGTTACAGTTTGGACTCTGCAGTCCAGAACAGAGCAGCTCCACTCCTGAATCCAGCAGCTTGTTCCCACTCAGGTCCAGTTGTCTCAGATGGGAGGGGTTGGACTTCAGAGCTGAGGCAACAACTTCACAGTGAGTCTGTGACAGTCTGCTGAGTCTAAATCTGTGAAGACCAAGAAAATGATTCTGCTGCCATGATTCAACACTTCCATATAAACATATGTGTGTAATTTCCATCAATTAACTAAATCAGAATCTTCATCTTTCCATCAAACAGTAATGTTGCTGAAATCTGAACATGACTTTATATTCATACACTCAGATATTAGCACATATTTCTGTGATTCCATGTTGTCCCACAGCTGTAGCTGGTGCTAATTCTCTTTCTGCTGAGGTTCTGCTGTCTTCCTGCAGAGCATCAATCCAGTTTTCTTCTCAGGAGAGCTTGTTTGGAACATTCAGCAGCAATAATCTGAGCTTGAGCCAGAAGCAGAACACAGAGACTCAACAGAAGGTCTGCTGGTTCACATCAATCTGCTCAGAATGGAAAAGAAGCCATGAAACCAGTCAGATATCCTGGTGGGGCTGGTAGAAGGTCTGGAACTAGACAGAGACAGCTCTGACAGGAATTTACCACCAGCAGGTGTGAACACAATGACCTCTGACCTTCAGCCATGGACTCTAAACCCCTCTGGAGGACACTCTCAGGAGATCAACGCTGTTCAGGTTCAGTGACCTTTGACCTGAGGAATCACTCCATGGCCCTAAATGTGTCTGTAGTGGTTCTGAACCAGCCACTCATGCTTGCTGACTGACTGTTTGCTCATGGACAGTCATTCTGCTCCACCACATGGTTCAGCTGATCTCCTGGATCTGCCAAAGTTCTCTGGAGCTCTAAACTGGGATCAATCTTGTGGTTGGGCTGTTTTCAGTCATCAAGTGGAGCCAGCCCAGTCCTGCAGAACCAGCCCTGAACTCCACCTCCCTGACTTTCTTTTTCTTTCTCTCCGCTCTGACTCCAGAGAACAGCAGAACCGTTATTTCAACATGGAACCACGTCTGCCTGGAATAACAACACGGTTGTCCTGGCAACCACTGCTGGGACAGAACGCTGAGTCACTCTCACAGTTTCTGCTGGATCTGGATCTGAGCTCCATCAGTAAAAAGAGATTTAGAGCAGATTCTTTTCTTCAGTGGTCTAGAACTATAAACATCTACCACTGATCCACATGTTCTAGTGTAAACACAATCCTGATTGGTTACCAGGGGCTTTAGGACTAGATCTGAACCACATCTGGACTTACTGAGCCTTCCTGCAGTTCCTCACAGCTGGAACCAGTCTGAGTCGTCCCTCCTCTGATGTCTGGTACTTCCTCAGGTCCAGCTCATCCAGAACCTCCTCTGACATCTGCAGCAGGTAGGCCAGAGCAGAACAGTGGATCTCTGACAGGCTCTTCTCTGATTTCTGCTCTGACTTCAGGAACTGTTGGATCTCCTGATGGACTGAACGATCCTTCATCTCCATCAGACAGTGGAAGATGTTGATGCTTCTGTCTGGACAGATTCCAGCAGTGTTCATCTCCTTCAGGTTGTTGATGACCCTCTGGGTGGTTACTGGATGGTTGACTGTCTGCTTCAACAGTCCCCCCAAGATTCTCTGATTGGACTTCAGAGAGAGACCATGAAGGAAGCGAGCAAACAGGTCCAGGTGGCCATTTTTACTTTGAAGAGATTCCATCATGACTTGTTTGAGAAAGTCGTCTACAGATGTGAGAGGATCAGGTTTCTTAAAGAATATGTAAAATAAGCTTTGTTTGCAATATTCGAGGAAAGACTCTATAACCACTCTGTTCTTCTGGGTGTGACAGTGGAAGATGTAAACTGCAGCCAGAAACTCCTGAATGCTCAGATGAACAAAGCAGTAGACGGATTTCTGGAAGATCAGCCTCTCTCTCCTGAAGATCTCTGTACAAACTCCTGAGTACACTGACACCTCTGAGACGTCCAGTCCACATCGCTCCAGGTCTTCTGGGTAGAACATGATGTTTCCATCCTCCAGATGTTCAAACGCCAGCTGGCCCAGCTTCAGCAGGACGTCTTTGTCAGCCTCAGTCAGTTCCTCTGGTCTTTGGTGTCCTCCATACTTGAGCTTCTTCCTCTTAGTCTGGACCATCAGGAAGTGTGAGTAGAGGTCAGTCAGGGTTGTGGGCAGCTCTCCTCTCTGCTCTGAGGCCAACATGTCCTCCAGAACTGTAGCAGTGATCCAGCAGAAAACTGGGATCTGACACATGATGTGGAGGCTCCTGGAGGCCTTGATGTGTGAGATGATCCTCTGGGACAGATCTTCATCACTGAACCTTCTCCTGAAGTACTCCTCCTGCTGGGAGTCAGTGAAGCCTCGTACTTCTGTCATCCTGTCAACACACCCTGGAGGAATCTGACTGGCTGCTGCAGGTCGGGAGGTTATCCAGATGAGAGCTGAGGGAAGCAGGTTCCCCTGGATGAGGTTCACCAGGAGCACCTTGACTGAGGACACCTGTGTGACATCAGAGATGACCTGGTTGCTGCTGAAATCCAGAGAAAGTCTGCTTTCATCCAGCCCATCAAAGATGAGCAGAAGTTTACAGATAGTCAGATCTTCTGCTCTGATCTTCTGTAATGATGGATGGAAACCATGAAGCAGTGTGAGAAGACTGAACTGCTCCTCTTTGACCAGGTTCAGCTCCCTGAATGAGAGCAGAAGTAGCAGACTGATGTCCTGGTTCTCCAAACCCTCTGCCCAGTCCAGGCTGAACTTCTGCACTGAGAAGGTTTTTCCAACACCAGCAACACCGTTTGTCAGAACCACTCTGATGTTCTGCTGCTGCTCAGAGAAGGCTTTGAAGATGTCGTGGCACTTGATTGGAGTGTGATGGAGGCTCCTCTTGGAGGTTCTCTCCAGCTGTGTGAGCTCATGTTGTGTGTTGACCTCCTCACTTTGTCCCTCAGTGATGTAGAGCTCAGTGTAGATCTGCTTCAGCAGGGTTCCACTTCCTGCTTGATTAGTTCCTTCAGTCACATGTTCACATCTACTCTTCAGGCTGATCTTATGTCCTTCTAGAACCTGCTGCAGCTCCCTCACTGAAAGCAGAGAAAACCCAGAAACACGTCATGAACATCTGCTCTAAAGTGTCAACAGAACTCCAAACTCATGACATCACATGTCGAATTTGCCAGGCAGCAGTTTTACTTTGTCCAGTCTTCATTCCAGCATGTGTCTGCAGTCTGTCAGAGTGTCCACCAGAGGACTCTCCTGCTGGAGCAGACTGGTCCCAGTACGGCAGCACGGACTCCTTCCTGTTACCGGCAAACGTTTGCTGTTATTTTCAGCTCATTGTTCAGAAAGTGACCTGATGAGTTTAGTCAAATATTATTGAGCCTTTTCTGTCTGGATTCATCCTCCAGTCTGAAGAACATGATCCTGTAGATGTGTTAAACCACTATTATCCACATCTGACTGGATAGGATCTATATTCAGGCTCTGGGTTTCTGTCAAACACCCAGAGACAGTTACGATTGGAACAAACGTTACAGAAATAAAGTTAAAGAGAAGATAATAATCACTGAATCAGCATGAAGCTTCAGCAACAAGAACCTGATGTAAAAATGTAAATGAGGTGACCACTGTGGACAGTTAAAGACAGTCAGATTAAACATCTCCAGACTCAAACTCACAACCTGCTGGTGGTCATGTGACCAACAGTTGTCATAGAAACACAACATCACTCTCAGTTTTCTCACTTTGGGTGTGAAGGTCCAGCTTCATCACTGAGGTTTGGAGGTATACCTTTGGACCGGTCACTCTTCAGAGACACACAGCTGGACACTGGAGACTCTGCCAGCTTCAGTGTTCTGGAGATAAAAGCAACTTTATGAACATGTTATCTCAGATCAAAGGAAATATTCAGAGGTCGAACATCAACCAGCAGCAGCACCAACTGCTGCTACCACGAGCACGAGTCCTGAGAGGAGTCTGGCTGCAGAGCTCTCAGCTCAGGCCCACAAACATCAGCCTGTGGAGCTTCTCCTGGAGGATTCCAACGGTTCCACCGTCTTCAGCTGCCGTGTTGGACGACCCACCGTCACATAGAGGCAGATTATTATTTATGTGTTAAAACCACTGAGTGTGTTGGTTGTTGGCTGTTTTACTGGCTGTTACATGCAGCAGAACAACTGATGTCACATAGCCAGGGAGCCGTTTACACTTTAAAATGATGTGGAGGTTGTGATGGTCGGAGGATTTCTGTTATAAAAAAAAGAATCTGCAGCCCAGCCAGAGTAGGACAACCTCTGTATTTGACCTTGACCTTTAAAGGTCAAACACAAAGGGTAACACAGAGGGTAATGTACAGATAGAGACAGCCTGTAGATATCATATAGATAAAGTTTAGATAATGTTAGCCTGCTTATCCAGAGGCTGGAACCAAACCAAGGGAACGTTCCCTCTTGGTTCTACGTTCTCCAAACACTGAGGGAACCAACCCAACGTTGTCCTGTGGTTGCTCTGTTACCTTCACACAACATTGTTGGTCTGAGAATGACTGAAGTGAGATTAAAAACATGAACTCTGGATGGACCCTTGAGTGTTGCTGGCCTTGTCCATGTTTTGTCCCTTCTGTTCTTAGCCAGAACATAGCGGCAAATGAATAATAAATGGATTAAACACACAAACTGCATCAGCCAGTGAAGATAACATCAGACCCAGGTGTGTTTTTCTGTGGATTTAGCTCAGCTTTAATGCTGCTGGCAGACTGTAAACTATGGTAAAAGAGGCCTGCAGCCATACTCCTGCTAGTACTACTACAATACTGATCTAGATCAGGTTTATCTGACTAAACCAGCGAGGAGATGAAAGCTGGTCCAGCTGCACTTTAATCTTGTCCAGCAGAGGGCGGTACAACTCTCCATGAACAATATTACTTCCTGTAAGTTCTTCAGCTTTAATGAGCTTGAAACCTTTACCCGTCTGTCCTTTTCTGATCTGCTGTTGAAGATCTCTGTGTCTGATAGATCTGAGGCTGACTGCTGCTGTCAGTGACCAGGAGAAAGTTTGTCTCACATCTTTGTCTTTAGATGCTTCTGTGAATGTTTTTAAGCTGATCTGGAGAACATAAATGAGCTGACTATTCTGGACATCAGCTTGTAATAACTCCTGTCGTTTCAGACTTGAATAAAACGTCTGAAAATGTAAACTCACTGATGGTCACGTGACTGACCAAGGTCATATCTAAACATAAATGTCTCTGTGTTCTTACTCTGGGTTTGAAGGTCCAGCTTCAGCTCTGAAGTTACCAGGTTCCTCTCTGGACGGGTCCCTCTTCAGAGACACACAGCTGGACACTGGAGACTCTGCTCTGTCCTCCTCCTCCATCCTGATGAAATGTTTTACAGTTACACCACGTTAAAAACAGCAGACTTTAGTCCACAACAACAGGAAGTTAACCCTCACAAACTCCTCAACAAAACATTCAAAAATATCTTATTGATATTTTTGATTATTAACAGATTGATGGCAGGTTTCTCTTCTAGAAAATCCTTTTTAACACTCACCCTGCGTCTGTCGGTACTCTGGAGTCGGAGCAGAAAACTTTTACTTTCACTTCTGAAGCCGCACCCGACAAAACAAAATGGCTTCTAGAGTCATGCGCAGGTATTTTTTATTTTTTTTTTTTTATAAAAATGAGGTTCTGGATGAAAACGCTGCAACCATCGTGGACACAGATCACTGTCAGAACTACATCAGAGTCAGAAAAGCCTCTGATAAAAACTCATAATCTGGTTTCACTGGGGCTTATAAAAAGAAACAAAATGTGCCTCATATAACAGACAAAAAGAAAACAAAAAGACAACATTGAACTAAATATTAAAAATGTGATACATTAATAGAATTATGACTAAGAAAAGTCAATCTAAAAATCTAAAAACCCACCAAACATGACCACTAGAGGGAGACACATGCTGGTAATATCAGACAGCTTGTAAATGAACTATATTCTTCTACACAGCTGAAGTCTCCAACACTGTTTTTAAATCTAAATATCTATGATGATAACGTAAATGAGTAGTTGCAACCTTTTTATTGTGTAATTATCATTCAGAGCTGCTGAGCTGCTGACATATGACACAAGATCCAGATATTTTTAACCCAGTTAGAGTTGGGTTTTGTTCCCCTCTCTGATTAACTTGGTTCCAGGCAGAACTAATTAGCACCAACTAATTGTTGGACCATTTTAGTGGACAAACTCAACCAATGAAGAAAAAAACTAGCTTAGATTTTCTGAAATAAATGAAATAAAACTCTGAAATGAGCTGTTCCACCTGGGGACTTGAGACACCTGTAAATGTCCATGTTCAAACTAATCCAGGTCTAGAAATGGACCATGTGAAGGAAGTAATATGAGCTTTTAATAACAAAGCCAGGAGCAGAGATCTCTGTGGTAGCACCATGTGAGCCAGTCCTGGTGGAGAACTGCTGATGCACGCTGACTTCTTCACATTTCTGTCCTCAGGTCCAACATGTCCATCTGTCCTGAGCTCGTGTGGAGCTGAAAGCTGCATCCAGTTGTCAGGAGGGGCTGGAACAAGGGAAGATCCACCATGGATCTGAGGTAGCAGCCCTGATTGGACTAGGAAAAAGGCTCTGGAGAGCCAGCAACGCTTTGGTCTCCTCTTTCAGTGAGAACAGTAAAATCACAGGTCTGTGCTGGGCCCCTAAAGGTGAAGGCTGAACTGGCTCTGGGTTCTACGAGTCATCTCTGATCTGAATGATGCTGCTCTGGTTGAGTTCTGATGATCCTGATGGCTGCTGATGTTCTGCTCTGCTCTCTTGAAGACCTTTTCTGTTCTTTAAAGTTGACTGTTTAGCAAAGATTATCTCTGTTTAGTCAAAGCCAGAGTGGTTTTGATGTCATTACTATATTAGTGTTAGGGTCCGGCCTGCCGGCCCTTTAAGAATTATGGGAGCTGCCCCGCATTCCCCTGCAGAGGACGCGGGTCCCCAGGATCCAGTGGGGACCACGCACCTGTGACTCATCACCAGGATCCAGCAGGGACCGCACACCTGGAACTGATCAGGGCAATCAGTGACAGATATAGGGGAGGCTGCCAGCTGGCCCCAGTGCTGGATCAATGGCGGATTTGCCCTTTTGCATTCTTGCCTGATTTCCTTGCGTGCTTTTTGCCTGCCTGCCTGCCTGCCTGCTTGATTCCCTCATGGACCCTGCTTGACACTGCCTGCCTGCTTGTCAGACTGTTGGACGGTTTGTCTTTTTGACTCTGTTTGCCTTTTTGTATTTTTTGCCTCATTGACCTTGTTGGACTCTGTGTGCCTGTCAGTGCGCCGTTTGCCACTGTGTGTTTTTTGTGTTCCTGTTTTGACTGCAGAGCTTCAGTTTATTTTCCCGGTCCTCTCACGTACACCCAATAAAGGAGTATTTTCTGTTCCTGAACCTGCCTTGCGTCTGCGCTTGGGTCCTCACCACACGTTCCGTAACAATTAGCCTTAGCATGTCAGCTAATCTTCACAGCAAGAAGGTTTGGGGTTCAAATCTCGGCTCTGAACTTTTTGATTGGTGTTTGCATGTTCTCCCTGTGCATGTGTGGGTTTCCTCCCACAGTCCAAAGACATGCTCGTTAGGTGAACTGATCAGTCTAAATTGACCACAGGTGTGAGGGTCCGATCCCCGGCTGCAGAAGCTAGCTCTAGGGACGTGGAACGTCACCTCTCTGATGGGGAAGGAGCCTGAGCTGGTGCGAGAGGTTGAGAAGTTCCGATTAGATATAGTCGGCCTCACCTCGACGCATAGCAAGGGCTCTGGAACCAGCCTTCTCAAGAGGGGGTGGACTCTCTTCCACTCTGGAGTTGCCAATGGGGAGAGGCGGCAGGCAGGGGTGGCGATTCTTGTCGCCCCCTCAGCTTGGTGCCTGTACATTGGAGTTTACCCCGTTGAGCGAGAGGGTAGCCTCCCTCCGCCTTCGGGTGGGGGGACGGATCCTGACTGTTGTTTGTGCCTGTGGCCCCAACAGCAGCTCAGCGTATCCACCCTTTTTGGAGTCCCTAGAGGGAGTACTAGAGAGTGCTCCTTCTGGGGGTTCCCTCGTCCTCCTGGGTGACTTCAATGCTCACGTCGACAGTGACAGTGAGACCTGGAGGGGCGTGATTGGGAGGAATGGCCCCCCTGATCTGAACCCGAGTGGTGTTCTGTTGTTGGACTTCTGTGCTCGTCACAGATTATCCATAACGAACACCATGTTCAGACATAAGGGTGTCCATGTGTGCACTTGGCACCAGGACACCTTAGGCTGCAGTTCGATGATCGACTTTGTAGTCGTGTCCTCGGACTTGCGGTCGTATGTTCTGGACACTCGGGTGAAAAGAGGGGCGGAGCTGTCAACTGATCACCACCTGGTGGTGAGTTGGCTCCGTTGGTGGGGGAGGATGCCGGACAGACCCAGCAGGCCCAAAGATATGGTGAGGGTCTGCTGGGAACGCCTGGCAGAGTCTCCTGTCAGACGGAGCTTCAACTCCCACCTCTGGGAGAGCTTCACCCATGTCCCAGAGGAGGTGGGGGACATTGAGTGCGAGTGGACCATGTTCCGTGCCTCCATTGTTGAGGCGGCTGACCGGTGCTGTGACCACAAGGTGGTCGGTGCCTGTCGTGGCGGCAACACCCGAACCTGCTGGTGGACACCGGTGGTGAGAGATGCCGTCAGGCTGAAGAAGGAGTCGTACCGGGCCATTTTGTCGCGTGGACATCGAGGGAGGTACCACTGGATTGGCAGACCGGGGTGGTGGTCCCTCTTTTTAAGAAGGGGGACCGGAGGGTGTGTTCCAACTATAGGGGGATCACACTCCTCAGCCTCCCTGGCAAGGTCTATGCAGGGGTACTGGAGAGGAGGGTCCGTCGGATAGTCGAACCTCGGATTCAGGAGGAGCAGTGTGGTTTTCGTGCTGGACGTGGAACTGTGGACCAGCTCTACACCCTCAGTGGGGTCCTTGAGGGTGCGTGGGAGTTTGCCCAACCAGTCTACATGTGCTTTGTGGATCTGGAGAAGGCATTCGACAGCGTGCCTCGGGGAGTCATGTGGGGGGTTCCCCGGGAGTATGGGGTGTCGGGCCGCCTGATACAGGCCGTCCGCTCCCTGTATGACCGTTGTCAGAGTTTGGTCCGCATCGCCGGTAGTAAGTCGAACTTGTTTCCAGTGAGGGTTGGACTCCGCCAGGGCTGCCCTTTGTCACCGATTCTGTTCATAACTTTTATGGACAGAATTTCTAGGTGCAGCCATGGTGATGATGGGGTCCAGTTTGGTGGCCTCAGGATCGGGTCTCTGCTTTTTGCGGATGATGTGGTCCTGTTGACTTCATCAGTCCGTGACCACCAGCTCTCGCTGGACCGGTTCGCAACCGAGTGTGAAGCGGCCGGGATGAAAATCAGCTCCTCCAAATCGGAGGACATGGTTCTCTGCCGGAAAAAGGTGGAGTGCCTTCTCCGGGTCGGGGAGGAGACCCTCCCCCAAGTGGAGGAGTTCAAGTACCCAGGACACGCTGGAGAGACTATGTCTCTCGGCTGGCCTGGGAACGCCTCGGGATCCCCCCGGAAGAGCTGGAAGAAGTAGCTGGGGAGAGGGAAGTCTGGGCTTCCCTGCTTAGGCTGCTGCCCCCGCGACCTGACCCCGGATAAGCGGAAGAAGATGGATGGATGAAGGTGTGAGTGTGAGTGCTTGTCTGTCTCTGTGTTAGCCCTGCGATAGGCTGGTGACCTATACAGGGTGGACCCTGCCTCTCACCCCTTGACAGCTGGGATAGGCTCCAGCAGACCCCTGAGACCCAAGTGTGGATAAAGCAGGATAAACAGAAGATGGATGGATGGATGGATGGTATATTACAACGTTAGCATTAGCATGTTAGCATTTTTATATCATTACAATGATAGCATCAGTATGTTAGCATCGTTATCTTATATTAGCATTATCATGTTATCATTATCATGTTAGCATTGATATATCATTAATATGTTAGCATAGCAAAGTGTGGACAAGCAGGTATAGAAAATGGATGGATGGATGTTAGCATTAGCATGTTTGCATTGATTTATTAGCATTAGCATATTAGTATTGATATGTTATTATTATATTAGCATTAGCATCGATACATTACTGTGTTAGCATTACCTTCTTAGCATTGTTATTTTATTACTGTGTTAGTATTAGCATATCAGCATTGATAAGTATTTAGCATTGTGTTAGCGTTGCTATGTTTTCTCATCTGATGAGTTTCTTCAGCCTAAGGCTGGCTCTGTGATTGGCTGTAAAGCAGACACCGTGGAAGCTGTGGTGGAGAGGACTGAACATCTGTTGTGGATAACCCTGACCAGCCTCTCCACCTGCTACTGGACACGCAGCAGAGCTCTTTCTCAAACAGACTGATTCTTTCAATTTTTAGCACAGCTATGCTGCTATAGGCCTACGCTGCTGGGGACAAACACATGATCCACTGAGCAGTTCCCCACTTCCTCAACACCAACCACTCCCTCACGTCCTCTCCTCCTTTTCTTCTTCTTTCTCCTCCTTTTATTTTCACCGGGATTATCTGGGTCCAGTCTTCCTTGTCGTTCTGTGTGTCTCCCCCCCTTCTCTCTCTCTCTCTTTCTGCAGGTTTTCCGTCTCCAGGCCTTCGTGCTGTACGGACTTTGGCCTATGACAAACTCAGGGTCCGCTGTCGGCACCTGCCTATACTGTTCATCTCTTTATAACAACCTGCTATGCTGTATTATGTGTATATATGTCTGATATGTTTGTATTTCTATGATTGTATTTTGTCTGTATTTCTTTGGTTTTATGATTGTATCTGTTCTCCCTCTCTCTCTTTATTCTCTCTGTCCTGTCTCCCTCTTTTATTCCTCCTTTACCCAGCCAACTTTCAGCAGGATGGTTCCCCCTTGTAAGCCTGGTCCTGCTCAAGGTTTCTTCCTGTTAAAAGGGAGTTTTTCCCTGCCACTGTGCTTACCTGGGGGTTCAGGCTCTGGGTTTCTACCTCTGTAAAGCACTTAGAGACAATTTTATTGTAAAAGGTGCTATATAAATAAAATTGAATTGAATTGAATTGATTCAGCTCTGCTGCCACAAGGACAGACAGGAAATATTTGGTGCCCAGTCCAAGAACTCTGTCCAACACTTCACCTCCATCTGACAGACTCTCAGTCCTCCAGGCTCTGATACGTCTAGTTGGACTTTTCATGTTGCACGTTGTGTTTGTACTTGGAAACCTTGTTGCACATTTTTCCTAGCTGCACACTTTTTAGCCTAGTTACACATTTTTAATGTTGTGGCACATTTGTTTTTGCACTTTGAGTTGCACATTTTTCATGTTGCACATTCTGCTTGCTTAGACTTGTATATTTAGTTAGACTTGCTGTAAATATTATAGTATATTGCTGCAAATATTGTGATTATGTTGACAGTTGCTGCTGTAGCTAGTGAATTTCCTAAGCCTGGGATAAAATAAAGTATTTCTATTCTATTCTATATATATCAATGCTAACACAGTTATGCAAACCTGGCAATGCTAACATTGTAATGCCAACATATCAATGTTAACACCGTAATGCTAACACAGTAATGGTAACATATTAATGCTAACACAATAATGCAAACCTGGCAATATTAACACCGCCATGCTAACATATCAATGTTAAGACTGGAATGCTAACTTGGCAATGCTAACACCAAAATACAACTATAGATCAGAAACCAAACATGATCATTACTAAACAGTCACCTTCAAAAATAATAAATGTGTTCAGGAGATCAAAATCCAACCAAAATGAACAGATCTGCTGGATCATAAATCATGATGGGTGGTGATGCTTGAACATCACCACCCATCATGATCATTAGACTTTACCAGAAAAGCAGAACTAAAGATCAGGAATGAAAACATTGTTAGCCTCTCTGTTTGGGACTCCCCATCGTCTCTGGTGATGGGAGAAAGTGGGAGGTATCCTGGTATGTCCAGGCTCGCTCCGACAGCATCCTCAGCTGTTGCAGGCAGTGCAGCAGGGCCTCCCTCTGGGGCCCCCAGGCCCCTGGTTCACCTGCTCTGCTGATCTTTTTCCAGTTGTATAATTGTTACGCAGATGTATCACTAATATAAACATGCAACATGAAGAATCCTGTTATTCATTTTTGTCTGTATTTCTTGCAGATTTTGACTTCTGGCACCTCCGCTTTACTCGTAGACAATCAGCCACACCTACACTGTAAAAAAAACGTAAAGAATACGTTAAAATACTGTTAAATAGCAACAGTAAAAAACCGTGAAATCCAAAATAGAATATCACATGAAGGAGCTAGTCCACTGAGAGCTTTATATGTTAGGAGGAGAATCTTAAAGTCTATTCTAAATTTCACTGGAAGCCAGTGAAGAGAAGTTAAAACTGGAGAGATCTGCTCCCTGGTGCTGGTTCCTGTCAGAACTCTGGCTGCAGCGTTCTGGATCAGCTGCAGGTTTTTAATGGAATAATTTGGACATCCTGACAGTAATGAGTTGCAGTAGTCCAGTCTAGAGGTAACAAAAGCATGGACCAGTTTTTCAGCATCACTCTGTGACAGGATGCTCCTGATCTTGGCAATATTACGGAGGTGAAAGAAGGCGGTCCAAGAAACCTGTTTAATATGAGGGAGAAATGACATGTCCTGGTCAAAGATAACTCCCAGGTTCCTTGCAGCCGTACTGGAGGACAAAGTAATGCCATCCAAAGAGAGAATGCTATCTGGCAATCTACTTCTCAGACGTTGAGCTCCAAGGACAATGACTTCTGTTTTGTCTGAGTTTAAAAGAAGGAAATTGGAGGTCATCCAGTCTTTTATGTCTTTGAGACATGCCTGGAGTCTGGCTAACGGCTCTGTTTCATCAGGTTTCATGGATAAATACAGCTGTGAATCATCGGCATAGCAATGAAAATTTATGCCGTGTCTCTGAATAATATTCCCTAGAGCGAGCAAGTAAAGAGTGAACAGGATTGACCCAAGCACTGAACCCTATGGAACACCATGATGAACCTTTGTATACTCAGAGGAAACATCATTAACATGAACAAAATGAAATCGATCTGATAAATAGGATTTAAACCAGTCTAGAGCTGTCCCTGTGATCCTAGTCTCATGTTGAAGCCTTTGTAATAAAATGCTGTGATCTACAGTATCAAAGGCAGCACTGAGGTCTAGTAAAACCAGTAGGGAGATAAGTCCACGTTCTGATGCCATGAGGAGGTCATTAGTGACTTTAACCAGTGCTGTTTCTGTGCTATGATGAGCTCTGAAACCAGACTGAAACACTTCAAATAGACTATTCCTGTTCAGGTGATCAGTTACCTGACTAACAACCAGCCTCTCAAGTATCTTAGAGATGAATGGGAGGTTGGATATCGGTCTATAATTTGCTAAGACGCCTGGGTCAAGTGAAGGTTTTTTAAGTAAAGGTCTGATAACAGCAGTTTTAAACGCCTGAGGTACATAACCTGTGGTCAGAGATAAATTGATCTGATCTAATACTGACGCCCCAATCAGAGGAAAGACGTCCTTGAAAAGCTTAGTTGGGATGGGGTCCAGGAGACATGTGGTTGGGTTCGATCCATTAATGCTGGAGGTCAGCTCAGGGAGGTCTATGGGCAGGAAGCTGTCCAGAGGTAGATCAGGACTAGACGGGGTTACTAACAAGGGCAGCTCATCAGTTGTCATGGAGCGACCTTGATCGATCTTTTCTCTAATGTTAGTGATTTTATTGGTGAAGAAACTCATAAAGTCTTCACTGCTAAGAGCTGCAGGAATAGAAGGCTCAACCGAGCTGTGACTCTTTGTCAATCTGGCTATGGTGTTAAACAGAAAACGCGGGTTGTTCTTGTTTACATCTATTAATGAAGTGTAGTAAGCTGTTCTGGCTTTATGGAGGGCCTTCTTATATGCTAATAAGCTGTCTTTCCAGGCACATTGGGAATCAGCTGATCTGGCTGCATACCACTTCCTCTCCATCCGTCTTGATACCTGCTTAAGGGTTCGGATATGTGTGTTATACCACGGAGCCAGTCTTCTATGGTGAACCTTCTCTTCAGTGGGGCAACCAAATCTAAAACTACAGGCAGTGTGACTGCAGTGACATTGACAAAGCAGTCAATATCTGCAGGAGTAACATTCAGATCAGAATGATCTGTTGCACCAGTAGGAGGCGCTAGAGGGGGCACTGCTGCAATTTCAGCTACAAATCTGTCTCTAGTATCTTCAGAGAGACACCTGCTGTAGTGAACCTTCCTGTCATTTGCTGCTCGGTCTGCTAGAGTGAAGTCAAAGGTTATAAGTGAGTGGTCTGAGAGTAGGGGGTTCTGGGGAACAACTACCAGGTTCTCAGTTTCTAAACCATAGGTGAGAACCAGATCCAGAGTGTGATTATGACAGTGCGTCGGTTCATTTACTAACTGAGAGAAACCTATTGAATCTATCAGTGAGTTAAACACCGTCTTAAGACTGTCAGTATCATCATCCATATGGATATTAAAATCACCTACTATAATGACTCACTCACATCTGGATGGTGCTGGCTGCACAGCAGTGAGAGTCACCTTCTTTGATTTCTCCAGTGCATTCAACACCATCCAGCCACTTTTACTGAGAGAGAAGCTGCAGACGATGATGGTTGACTCACCCACGGTCTCCTGGGTTACTGACTACCTGACAGACAGGCCGCAGTTTGTCCGTCTTGGCGCTGCTCTGTCTGATGTGGTGGTGAGTGACGTGGGAGCACCGCAGGGGACTGTGCTGTGCTGTCTCCATTCCTGTTCACCCTGTACACCTCAGACTTTCAGTACAACTCTGAGTCGGCCCACTTGCAGAAGTTCTCTGATGACTCTGCAGTGGTCGGGTGTATCAGTGGTGGACGGGAGGAGGAGTACAGAACACCGGTGAGTGACTTTGTGGAGTGGTCTGGGAGGAACCACCTGCTGCTGAACGTGGCCAAGACCAGGGAGATGGTGATCGACTTCAGGAAGAAGAGGACGGCCACGCAGCCCCTGAGCATCCTGGGAGAGGACATCGAGGTGGTGGAGGACTACAAATATCTGGGCGTGCACACAGACAGCAAACTGAACTGGAAGACCAAACCGAGGCTGTGTACAAGAAGGGGATGAGCAGACTCTACTTCCTGAGGAAGGTGAGATCCTTCGGCGGGTGCAGCAAGATGTTGGACATCTTCTACCAGTCTGTTGTTGCCAGTGCACTGTTCTACGCTGTGGTCTGCTGGCGAGGCAGCATCGGAGCAGCAACACCAACAGACTGAACAAACTGATCAGAAAGGCTGGCTCCGTGATTGGCTGCAAACCGGACACCCTGGAAGCTGTGGTGGAGAGGAGGATGCTGAACAAACTGTTAGCTATCCTGGACAACCCGGACCACCCTCTCCACCCACTCCTGGACAGGCAGCGGAGCTCCTTCTCAAACAGACTGATTCAGCTCCGCTGCCACAAAGACAGATACAGGAAATCTTTCCTGCCCAGTGCAATAAACCTGTTCAACAAGTCCGTCTGACTGAGACTCACAGCCCTTGTGCTGTGATGTGCTCCAGTAGTACTTTCATGTGGCACATTGTCATAATTATTTATTGCATTGTACAGTAATACCACTCATTTGCACTGATATTTACACTGTTATACTGTAAATATGTTGTAAATATGTTAATACTGACGAGGCTGCTGGGACAAGTCAATTTCCCATGTCTGGGATTAATAAAGTATTTCTTTTCTATTCTATTCTATTCTATTCTATTCTATTCTATTCTATTCTATTCTATTATCTGTCCTGACCACTAAACTAGACAGGAAATCTGAAAACTCAGCCAGGAACTATGTGTAAGCAGCCGCAGGTGGCCGATATACCACAACTAATAAAACTGGCTTTTCTGACTTCCAGTTGTGGTGAGACAGGCTGAGAGTGAGACTCTCAAAAGAGCTACAGGTAGGTTTAGGTTTGGGGTTGACTTGAAGACTGGAGCGGTAGATTGCTGCCACTCCACCTCCTCTGCCTGCACTTTGAGGAACATGATAGTTAATATGACATGATGGAGTTGCTTCATTTAAACTATTCTTCATCCTGCAACCAAGTCTCCGTGAGAAAGAAAATATCAGACAGATGATCTGTTATTAAATCATTAACTAGAAGAGATTTAGACCGAAGAGATCGTATGTTCAACAGACCACATCCAACTGTTTTAGTTGTTTCTGAGTATTTACAGCTGTGTATTTTTATAAGGTTATTATTATTAACACCTCTTGACTTATTTACTAGATGAACTGTGGGAGGACGAGGTA
>JABWDL010002492.1:0-10040 GCA_015343265.1 Pao palembangensis | reverse complement strand
CAAAGTCACAAGTTAAACTATAGTAAATAAAATTTACAAAAAAAAAATTGTAATATTTGAAAAAAGGGCTAAAGTGATCACAGAGTAGCAAATTAAGACCAGAGTGACTTTCAGACATGAACTTTAACAGGAATAAGCACATTGAGTCGACTGCAGACTGTATGAAATGACATACAGTATTATGATGACCGTGAAAATAAACACGGGCTCTGTACTGTTAACCTAAAACTCTTTAAGAGTGCAGTTACCTTAAATTAACTTTAACAATGTCTGTCTGCAGTCCTCCGTGCTGCCACTCTTTCGCGCTGCTTCACCATTCGTTCCGCTCAGATAACGGCTCAACCTCCGTTTCTCTTTTATTTTCTCCACAGCGCGGTAAACACTGTATTATGTGCATTGGCACCACCTACTGGTTGGGGGATGAATCGGAGATTAACTCGGGAAACAAATGATCCCTGCAGGTGCTCAACATTTTAGGTGGAAATAAATAAAAACATTTTTATCCACCAAACTGTCTAATGCGTTTAAGACTATTTGCTGGGTCTTTTTTAATTGCACTTTATTTGTTGATCAATTTTACTTAGTTGGTGAGGCACTTTTGGATTTTTTTGTGGTTTTATGTGCAATAATTAAGTTTAATATTTGAAACAATAGAAATAATAGGAACCCATATGTAAATACTTAATTCTACTAAGTTAAGGTTACTTAAACAAGTAGTAGTTCCATTAAATTAAATATTGGTTTCTATTACTCAAAAAGAAGAAATGTTCTACAAACTCAACATAATGAAGTTAGTAGAACTTTTTTAAAACTTTAAGTATACACAACTTAATCTAATTACTTTGAACATTCGGGTTTACAGTGCAGTTTCTACGTTCATGTCTGTGTAGATTCTCACTCATCCAGGTCATAGTTATCCAAAATTAGATCTCTCTGTGTCAACTGGACTGAAGGGTTTCTTTGAAAACCTTTCAGTCCAGTTGACACAGAGAGATCTATTTTGGATATCTACGTTCATGAATGTCATACTGATGATCAAATCAATTTATACTATCATCAAAGTTGATAAAATCTTTCCAGAACATATTCATAGTATATAATATGCAATCAATACAATTATTTACAATTCAACATTTAGAGAGTACAACATAACATAACTCACTATTTAATACAGTAACATACAGTGTGTTGAGTGTCTTACACACGCTTGTCTTGTCTCTCATCAGTCTTGTTCCTGACAGCTTCTCTCTCCATGGAAAGCAAGGCCAGTGCATTCAGACGTTCCTGTCCCATTGTATTTGTCAGGAATGTCATGGCTCACCTCTCAGCTTTAGCTGTTGTCATTGGAGTGGTTATGAGGATGTTCAACAGCACCGCAGTCTCAGAGATTTCCTGGAGGTTGTAGCTCTGTAGAACCTGGTGCAAAAGCCAGTGTGACTCAGCAGCCCCTGAAGTCTGGACTTTCATAGATGAGAGAAAGTTCAGTCCTGAGCTTCTCCTGGTGTAGCTTGTGGTATGCCTTCACGGTGGTAGTCAGAGCCTCTTCGGGGAATGTTGTCCGATGCTGGTCAGACAGCTCTCCATCTAAAAGCACGGCACTCACCAGGTGACTGGTGAAGGAGAACCTGTCTCTGGCATGGTCCAGGATTGTGTCACAGATCTGTTAAAATTATAAAAATGCATCGTCAGTAACACACAATTGTAAAATAATAAAAAAAAAAAAACTCTACCAGTGTTGGCATGAATGTGGCCATGATCTGCTCCTGAATCTACTGTCTCAAAGTTCGAAAGTATGCATTTTGTTATTCATGCAGATTTAAAAATGTATCCTTGTGAGTATAATGGATAGTAATGGGTGAGTGAAAATATAACTACCATCCATTATTGTATCTAACTCTGTAAAAAAAGAAGATGCTTGTGGTTTTGTGACTGTGCCTATATTGGTCAGCAGTGAATGCAGATACCTCTACTGACAGACGCTGCTTCTCTGGTTGGGCTATCCTAGATCTTGTGGCACCTGGTGCTTCTTGCTGCTGCTGTTGAAGAGAGTTTTGGTCCCTGAAAAAAGACAGGTCAAAAGTGTTAGAAGTGAGAGTATGTCATTTTCAAAAAAATCACATTACAGTAATACTGGTAAGTAATAAAAACTGCCTGTATGGGCTCTATGCACAGCTCCACTACTTCCTGAACTTAACGCCGCTCTTTGTTTCCTGCCTTATTCGACAAACTGATTGATCCAGGTGTGTCTGTGTAGTAACAATGGTCAGACACACCTGGATTAATCTGTCCAATAATGTAAGACAGCAACCGGGAGCACCACTAAGTTCAGAAAATTGAATACTGAATACTGCTGCTGAAGTTCTGCAGGGCACATCTGATGAACACCATGTCAGTGTCCCTCTTCTGCAGCTGCTGGTACATCATGTCAACATGAGGCAGGATTTGATGAAACAGCAGCAGGAAAAAACAGAAATCTTTGTCCTGCAGCATCCTCAGGAATCCAGATGCCTCCCTCACTGTGATGCTGTCAAATGGCGCGGAAAAACCATCTTGAAGGCGGAGCGGTTTTGGACTCCCACAAAACGCTCAAAATCACTCGTCCCGCTTCCCCGTCACTTTCCACACCCGGCAGACACGGAGGATGAGGAGAATCCCTCCAGAGCTCGTTCTGCATAACCAGGGACAGCACGGACCAGTCATCCGAAGTCAACACGGCCGCGGTCCCGTCAGTGTCTTCTTCGTCCTTCCACTGATGCAGCACCAGCTCCCCCGTCTCGTAGCGAAAAATGTAGCCAAAACATCCCGACGTACCGTAACCCTCCAAACTCCACATTTCTGTCAGGGAGTCGGACGGCGGCTTCTGAGTTGGGCTGAGAAACACCACACGCTTGCGGGGAGCCTCCGGACAGGCGCCCTCTTCAAAGACTGACACCGGGGTTTCACGGATCACACGCAGAACCGTCTCTTCTCCTTCTTCCCCATGAGCCAGTCTTTTTCTGGCTCGCGGGGTTGTAGAAGAAGAAGCCATGATGACTCGGTGAGTTTTTTTTGTTGTTCGTTAAAAAAGGTTGCAAACACTCTGTCTTTTTCCTCATTTTATACTCTGCAGACGCGTGAGGTGGGTGTGTGTGTGTGTGTTTAAAAAAAAAAAAACACGTATGCGTTTACTCCACTAAAAATCTAAGCTCGGTTAAGATTTAGTATAAAACTAAATGTTGGTGTAGATTCTCAGTTTACACTAAATGTTTTTTTTAGAATCTTCCTTTAACCGGAGCGGGTGAAGGAAAAGAAAAGGGGTGAGTTTTCCAGCTCTTCCGGGGAGATCTTGAGACGTTCCCAGGCCAGCCAAGAGACATAGTCCCTCCAGCGTGTCCTGGGTCTTCCCGGGGGCCTCCTACCGGAGGGACGTGCCCTGAACGCCTCACCAGGGAGGCGCCCGGGAGGCATCCTTAGTAGGTGCCCGAGCCACCTCATCTCACTCCTCTTAATCCGGAGGAGCAGCGGCTCTACTCCGAGCTCCTCCCGGATGGCAGAGCTTCTCACCCTATCTCTAAGGGAGAGCCCAGCCACCCTGCAAAGGAAGCTCATTTCGGCTGCTTGTGCCCGCGATCTTGTTCTTTCGGTCAATACCCAAAGCTCATGACCATAGGTGAGGGTAGGAACGAAGATCGACCGGATGTCAGGATGGTTGAACCCTTACTGGAAACGATCGGTTGCGACCCAACCTACAACCATCGGGCTCGCCAGAATTTTAGACATGAGCGGGGAAACTGTCGTCCCACCTGCTTTGGAACGTCAGGGGTCGTTCCTTGAGGGGGGGGGTTCTGTCACAGCTGCTGGTCTGCTCTGGTCTTGCCCTCCCTTCCTGCTGCTCCAGTCCCGTGTTCTTGATTGTGCACACCTGCTCTAGTTACCAATCATCCACACCTGCAGTTCTTCAGCAATCAGCATGCCTATTTAAGGCACAGTTTCTGAAGGTCTCACTGCCAGATCGTGTGTGCATTTATGTCGCTCGTTCCCGCATTGTGTTTTCGGATTGGACTTTGGTTTCGGACTCTGCTTGTGATTGCCCTGTCTCTGTTCTGCTGCCCCGGTAAACTATTTCGCCTGTTTTGTGTTCGACTACAAGATTGCCTGATCCTCTGCTCATCTGCCTGGAATAAAACTGGATTTTATTCAACATCTGTGTCGCTCTTGGATCCTACACTGAAACCTGACTGTTATTCCTCCTTTATCCAGCCAACTTTCAGCAGGATGGTTCCTCATTGTAAGCCTGGTCCTGCTCAAGGTTTCTTCCTGTTAAAAGGGAGTTTTTCCTTGCCATTGTGCTTATCTGGGGGTTCAGGCTCTGGGTTTCTACCTCTGTAAAGCAAAGTGGGGGAATTGGCCTCCACATAAAAGCATCATTGAAGGCGCTGTGGCCTAGTTGGTTAAAGTGCCTGTCTAGTAAACACGAGATCCTGGGTTCACATCCCAGCAGTGCCTTTAGACATGATGGTCCCACTATAGGTGGCTACATGTAGCTGAAGTTCCTTTTTTTTAACTTTTGTCTATTTGTTAGTTTATTTGTTATTTATGTTTTTAGGATCAATCACAATCTAATTCTAAAAATTGTGACAATGTCTGGAATATTTTTTTCTACCTCTCTCCGTGTTCTTCTGTTACTTTCTCACTCTGGAATGGAAAACTTTCCCACAGCAGTGTGGGTATTATTTCCACATGTTAACAGCTGATTGCTCATGAGCAGGTTCCAAATAACCCCAAGTTTCACCTGTACTTAAGATGAATCCTAGGCAGATTGAAAGCAGTGGCAGACATGGTGTGTCCGTTTCTCGCCGAGGTGATTGATGTGGAAGCGCAGATTTTACGCAGGAATCTCTGTCGGGAGAAGACTGTCCAACCTTGATTGGATGTTTTAACATTTCCAGATGAGTTTCTTTTTGAACATTAGCAAATTAGCAGACAATCTATAATTTATTTACTTAATCTTCTTAGCCCTCTTCTTTTTTTCCTTTCGGCTTTTCCCTTCAGGGGTCACCACAGCGAATCAGTTGCCTCCATCTAACCCTGTCTTCTCTCACACCAACTACCTTCATGTCCTCTTTCACTACATCCATAAACCTCCTCTTTGGTCTTCCTCTAGGCCTCCTGCCTGGCAGTTCAAAACTCAGCATCCTTCTACCAATATATTCACTATCTCTCTTCTGGACATGTCCGAACCATCTCAGTCTGGCCTCTCTGACTTTAGCTCCAAAACCTCTAACATGGGCTGTCCCTCTGATGTCCTCATTCCTGATCCTGTCCATCCTGGTCACTCCCAAAGAGAACCTCAGCATCTTCATCTCTGCTACCTCCAGCTCTGCCTCCCGTCTTTTCCTCAGTGGCACTGTCTCTAGACCAAACAACATCGCTGCTCTCACCACAGTTTTGTACATCTTACCTTTCATTTTAGCTAAGACTCTTCTATCACACATCACCTCTTCTACTCTTCATTCTCTCTCATTTTCCTCATTCATCAATTCCTCAAAGTACTCTTTCCATCTTTCCATCACACTACTGGCACCTGTCAATACACTTCCATCCCTATCCTTAATCACCCTAACCTGCTGCACGTCCTTCCCATCTCTGTCTCTCTGCCTTGCCAACCTGTATAGAACAGTCTCTCCTTCCTTGCTGTCCAACCTAGCATACAAGTCATCGTAAGTCCCTTGTTTGGCCTTTGACACCTCTACTTTCAACTTAGGCTGGCAGAGTCTCTTGACAGAAGGAGCTTCAACTCCAGCCTCAGTGAGAGCTTTGAGCTGGAGTTCCTCAAGGCTCTGGATGTTGTAGGGCTGTCGCGGTTGACACAGTTCTGCATGGTTGATGCGTCAACATCGGGGGCAGTGCCCCTGGATTGGCAGACCAGGGTGGTGGTCCCTCTTTTTAAGAAGGGGGACCGGAGCGTGTGTCACAACTATAGGGGGATCACACTCCTCAGCCTCCCTGGCAAGGTCTATTCGGGCGTACTAGAGAGGAGGGTCTGCCGAATAGCTGAACTTTCGATTCAGGAGGAGCAATGTGTCCTGGCCATGGAACTGTGGACCAGCTCTACACCCTCAGCAGAGTCTTGAGGGTGCTTGGGAGTTTGTCCAACCAGTCCACATGTGTTTTGTGGATTGGAACCCTGAACCTTCTTGTGTCAGGCGATTTGCAGGAAGGAACCCAAGAGCAACACAACTGCTGTGCTAGGTATCTGATTTATTTCCCAGTGAACAAAAACAAGAATCGGGTGATCTCAGGATAAACAGGTATATCAAAGACAAGCGATCTGAACAATTCAGAAGTGTGCAGGAAAGTGAGCAACGATCCGACAACTGGGTTGTTCCAGAGCTGCCTTTTTATGCCCTTGCCTTGATTACTGACGAGCAGCAGGTGCTGCTCGTCAGTAACATGAATCAGGTGTACAGGGAGTGTGGGACAAGTGTGACAGGGAGGGGAGGGCGAGAGCTGAAGCAGAGCAGAGCAGCGGCTGTGACAGAACCCCCCCCTCAAGGGACGGCTCCTGACGTCCCAACAGGCAGAGTAGAACACAAACAGGGTGACTGGAGGGCCCCCTCCCTCCCGGCTCCCCAAACACAACTTCCGGGGCGGGAGGAGGGGTGTCGGACGGAGGGACCACCTCTGGCCTTGCTGCGGTGGTCAGTGGCCTTGCTGTCGGGATCATGGGATTAGCTGCAGGGACCGGAGACTGGACTGCCGGGGACGGAGCCGGCGAGGGAACAGGGGACGGAGCCGGCGACAAAGCCAGGGACGGCGACGGAGTCAGAGCCGGCGATGGGGACGACGTCAGCAACAGAGTCGGGGCCGGGGCAAAGGACAGGGCAAGGGATAGGGCAAGGGATAGGGCAAGGGACAGGGCAAGGGACAGGGCCGGCGAGGAACCAGGCGAAGGGGCCGGCGAGGAACCAGGCGAAGGGGCCGGCGAGGAACCAGGCGAAGGGGCCGGCGAAGGGGCCAGGAATGGAGCCGGCGAAGGAGCCAGCAAGGGAACAGGGCACGGAACAAGGCACGGAGCCGACGAGGGAACAGGGCACGGAACAAGGCACGGAGCCGGCGAGGGAACAGGGCACGGAACAAGGCACGGAGCCGGCGAGGGAACAGGGCACGGAACAAGGCACGGAGCCGGCGACGAGGCCGGGGACAGAGCCAGAAACGGAGCCGGCGACGAGACCAGGGACAGAGCCAGAAACGGAGCCGGCGACGAGACCGGCTCCCCCTCTGGGAACTGGAGGCGACGGCGGCGCGGATGCTCCGGCTCTGGGGACTGGAGGCGGCGACGCTGCTCCTCCTCTGGGCACTGGAGGCGACGGCGGCGGCGGCGCTCCTCTGGGAACTGGAGGCGGCGGCGGCGCTGCTCCCCCTCTGGGAACTGGAGGCGGCGAGGGAGCCGGCGCGGGCATCGGAGCTGGGGACCTGACCGGCGCGGGCGTTGGAGCTAGAGGCCCGGCCGGTGTTGGAGTCTGAGACGGAGTCGACGCTGAGGACGGAGACAGAGCCGGCGGGATCCTCGGCACTGGAGACGGATGCGGAACCGGCGGAGACGTCGACCCAGGGGACAGAGGTGGAGCTGGCGGGGTCGTCGGCGCAGGAGGAGACACAGCCGGCAGCGGCGCTGCCCTCTGAATTGAAGGCATCGGCGGCGCCACCCTCTGAACTGGAGGCGTCGGCGTTGGGCCGGCTCTGGCCTGGTGCCTGACTGCGGGCCGCGCTGGGCCTCTCTGCCCACGAACCTGCGGAACGCCGCGGGACGGAGTCTTCCCTCGTTGTGGCTCCTTAGGGCAGTCCAAAACCCGACCCTCCCTCTCTGGAGGTGCCGGAAAACCCTTCAAGCTGAGCCTTGGGGCTAGTGCCGACGTCACTGGTAGAGCCGCGACCCTGGCAGCTGCGGGAGGGCTCTTAACCAGGGCAGGAGCGGAAATGATCGCGACTGGCACAGGACCGAGGATTGACATGGCTGGGGATTGTGTGGACGCTGGAGTGGGGACTGGCCTCGTAGCTTGAGCGGGAGGCGGAGCCGGCGACTGAGCGGGCGACTGAGCGGGAGACGGAGCCGGCGACTGAGCGGGCGACGGAGCGGGAGACGGAGCCGGCGACTGAGCGGGAGACGGAGCGGGAGACGGAGCCGGCGACGGAGCGGGAGACGGAGCGGGAGACGGAGCCGGCGACTGAGCGGGAGACGGAGCCGGCGACTGAGCGGGCGACTGAGCGGGAGACGGAGCCGGCGACTGAGTGGGAGACGGCGACGGAGCCGGCGACTGAGCGGGAGACGGAGCCGGCACCGCTCTCGGAACTGGCGTCTGACAGGCAAAACATTTACCTGCCAATGCACTGTTCCTCTCCAGGCAGACGTCACAATCCCAACCGCCTTCCTCCCTCCGGGGCTGAGCTCTGGATTTCGCCACCGCTGGTGCCGGAACAAACACAGGAGGCAGCTTGAATGCTGGTAGCCGTGGCGGTGACCGTGATAGTGGTGGCGCCCGGCACCAGCCGCTGTCTGTCCAGGATGGCTGAGCCGACTGCCCGCCAGACCCGCGGGACCACACCTGCAGCCCCTGCTTGAGGGTAAGAGCGGCTTGCTCGAACCGCCCGATCACGGCCTCCATCTGCGCTTCTGTCTGTCGAAATCTTGGCTCGAGCCGGTCCAGCCAATCCGAGGGCGGAAATTTGTGCGCTGGGTCCATTGTGGTCGGATCGTTCTGTCAGGCGATTTGCAGGAAGGAACCCAAGAGCGACACAACTGCTGTGCTAGGTATCGGATTTATTTCCCAGTGAACAAAAACAAGAATTGGGTGATCTCAGGATAAACAGGTATATCAAAGACAAGCGATCTGAACAATTCAGAAGTGTGCAGGAAAGTGAGCAACGATCCGACAACTGGGTTGTTCCAGAGCTGCCTTTTTATGCCCTTGCCTTGATTACTGACGAGCAGCAGGTGCTGCTCGTCAGTAACATGAATCAGGTGTACAGGGAGTGTGGGACAAGTGTGACAGGGAGGGGAGGGCGAGAGCTGAAGCAGAGCAGAGCAGCGGCTGTGACATCTTGCTTGTACCACCACGCCGCCCCTTAGTAGATATGTTTAATATCAAACTTATATGAATTGGACAACCATCAGTAAAATTTAAATCTTGCAAGTACTATAGAAAACACTTACAAGACTTATCTGCAGCGTCACATACATGATACATACAAATAAAAAAACAAGAAAATCTTAAACAAAATCACACAGAAAGACACAGGAGATGACTAAAAATCTATAATTTGCATTTTCTCCAAACCAGATAGCTCATCAGTCTCAATAATTTTTTTATTACATGGGTAATATACAAATAAAACAGACAAAATTATTTTTATTCACACAGCAAATATTCGCAATGTAATGTAGAAATGACAACTCATTTACTCCATTCTTGCTGTCAAAAGAATTTTAATTTTACTTAGTTTAGTATGAGATTACATAAATTGCACTGCATAATGTCTCACATGACAGTAAATGTAAATTTGGTCTTCACTCTGATATGTGCTGGTTCAGTTTATTTACACTGGTAATTATCAACAAATGATCAACTCATTAAAGACAAACACAGAAGGGGTGAGGGAGACAATTGTATATTACTGTAGTTTTGTCTCACCTGTGCTGGTGTGAGAGGTTCTGCTCTCTGCAGTTCTCTCTGCTACCATCTTCATCAATTTCCTTAAAATACAAATCAACAAGTCCTTACAGAAAGATTCCACACATCCCCCTGGAAAAGTATTACAATTCATTTTTCCCTCCTTTTATTGTTGACTGACTGTTTTTGAGTTTGTTGTATACACGTTATAATAAGTTAGAAACTAGAAACTGTAACTTATGTTCTCCTCTTTCACTTCATAATTAAAGTCGTTACCATATCTGGGTTTATAAATAAATAGATTAAGCTTTAAAAACATCACACATTATTTCAATTTTATTTATATATAGCACCTTTTACAATAAAATTGTCTCTAAGTGCTTTACAGAG
>JABWDL010002477.1:0-12373 GCA_015343265.1 Pao palembangensis | reverse complement strand
CATCAACATATCTGAACCAGTGGCTGGGGACGGTTCCTGTGAAAGACGACAGGGCTCTGTTTTCAACCTCCTCCATGTAGAGATTGGCAACTATGGGAGACACTGGTGAACCCATGGCTGGCACAACTATGTTTCTGCCTGTAGAAGCCCTCTCTGTATTGAAAGTAGGTGGTGTTCAAACAGAGGTCCAGCACGGTGCAGATTTGGGTGGGTGTTAAGGCTGTTCTCTCTGGAAGTTCGTTGTCCAATAGAAGGCGCTTGTGGATGGCTGCTGTTGCCTCAGTGGTAGGATACACGTGAAGAGGGAAATGACATCATAGGATACCATGGTCTCCTCAGGTTGTAATTTGAGATGACTGACCTTTCTAGCAAAATCCTGGGAGTTACTGATGTGATGTGGGGTGTTGCCAACCATGGGAGACAAGATGGAGGCCAAGAATTTGGAAATGTTGTACGTGACAGAATTGATGCTACTAACTATTGGTCTGAGAGGGGTCCCTTGTTTATGGGTCTTGGGTAATCCATAGATGCAAGGGATGGCTTCTCTTGGATATAAATGGTAGTATTATGGTCTCTCAGTGGCTTGCTCCTTTTCCAATTTCTGGAGATCTATTACCTGTGTTTGATATATTAATGTATTTTTTTCCTGCATCTGTGGGGATTAACCCAGGGATGTTGTCACTGAAAGCTTGCACAAGCTAGCACATTCAGTAGTCCTGTAGCACAGTCAGGGAGCAGCTGCTGACAAAAGCTAACACACGTGACCGAGACAACATCTGGACATGGGTCAAGAGTGAGACAGAGACAGATGGGACAGAGAGAATCTGCTCATTTTCCAGAATAAAACATCTGACCCTAACCCTAACCACTGAGTTAGCTAAGCAGAGTTCTGTCTGAGTTAAATACTCTGAGCTTCTCTATGGATTCCTCACAGGGTTGTTTTAGTCAGGCTTATACAGGAAACTAATGTGTTAATTGTTTAGGACCGGACCCAAACGCAGACCACACACTAAAGAACAATCAGTCTTTAATCACAAGTCTCTCAAATGTTCTAACACAAAGTGCCTCACCGGAGGGTCAAACACCAAACACAAAACAACCCGACGTAATCACTGGGCGAGTACCAGGAACCTACAATCACGCACCAAACATAAACTCAGTCTGTTGAATGTGAGTAACCACACAACCACGTGTGTCCTCAGGATTGTGTAGTTATGTTTAACCGGTGACGTAAATGTTTGGTCACTGTGGGGCGCTGTGATCTAATATTGATGAACTGATTTAAGTGAAGAAGTCGTCAACCAACTTTCTCTTCCTGTCTTGTAAGTCAATGTGTCAGTATCTTAAATAAACACTCCTGCCCGACTAAGATAAAATCTCTATCCATCATATTTCTCCTGAACGCATCATGCTGCGACAAATACAGACGAAGTAAAACTCAACAGGTTATGGGCCCAGGGGTCGTTCTGGAGAAAGTTGAAGCGATATATATCGTGTAAAGTCGCGCCGAAACTGTGTGCTAACAGGCAGCTAAGCGTTAGCTAGCATCATGGATCAAACAGGTGCAAGTAGGCAGTCTCGCCTGGTGTTTGATGGAGATGAGAGAAAGTATGAGCTCTGGGAAACCAAAATGTTGGGACATCTTCATTTGTTGGGGCTGAGAAACACAGTTCTGAGAGAACCAGCATCCGAAGGAGAAATAGCAGCGGATGAACAGAAAAATGATGAAGCATATGCCGAGATGATCCAACTATTAGACGACAAGAGTCTCTCGTTGATTATGAGAGATGCATCCAACGATGGTAGAAAAGCTCTGAAAGTACTGAGAGAGTATTATGCCGGAAAAGGAAAACGCCGGGTGGCCAACCTGTACTCGACGCTTTCATCTTTACTAAAGGCAAGTGACGAAAGTATTATGGATTACATCATCAAAGTGGAGGTCACCATTACAGCACTACGCAATGCGGGTCAGACGTTGGAACATGATATGCTTGTGGCTATGGTCTTGAAAGGTTTGCCTGAGAGTTATAGGCCATTCTCCGTGCTCATTACTAATCTAGATTATAAAATAACATTTGCCGATTTTAAAGTTAGATTAAGAAGTTTTGAAGAAATAGAGAAGATGAGAGAAGCTGTTCCTAGTGATAGCGTGATGAAGATTGGAGTCGGGCGACAACCCCAAGACAAACCCAAGATAAGCCCACGATGCCAACCACCGGAACGATACCAGCGTGACACAGAGATAACATGCTTCAGATGTGGCACCAAGGGCCACCTAGCGAGACGATGTCGACAGAAAGTTTGGTGCAGCTGTTGCAGAAGTGACACACACAAAGACGCCACGTGTAGACGTAAAGACAAAGACAGCAAAGACAGACGAGACAAAGCATATACAGGCGTACAAGAAGATGAGGACAACAATGAAAACATCGATTTTGCGTTTGGAGTACGAGATGGAGGCACCGTCATCCAGAAGAGAGGGCTGATGGTGGACACGGGGGCCACTTCTCACATCGTCAACGACGTGACCAGGTTTATAGGCTTCGATGACACATTCCGACCAGAAAAGCACAGCATCGAGCTGGCAGATGGAACCCGCTGCAGTGGGATTGCACAGAAGAGGGGTACTGCTAAAGTTGTCCTGATTGACAGTAGAGGTCAGTGACGCAAGACAACGCTGAGAGACGCTTTATTCATACCATCATACCCCCAGAACATCTTCTCAGTGAAAGCGGCCACTGCAAGGGGAGCCACTGTCGTCTTCAAGAATGAGAAAGACGTTTTGATAGCCATAGATACCAGGTTTGACATACATGTTTATGATAAGATGTATTATTTGCATACTGTCAGTGAGTCTGGTGATAAATGCCATGCATGTCATGACATACAGACTTGGCACGAGATATTAGGCCATTGCAACTATGATGATGTCTTAAAGTTACAGAAAGTAGTTGATGGCATGAAAATCAAGGGCAAAACATGTAAGCCAGACAAACAATTACGGAATTATGCAGTACAAACAGCAGCAGTAGTACGCAACAGGTGTTTTAACAGACGTACAGGGCAGACACCCTATCAAATGATGACAGGCAAGGAGCCTAATCTGTCAAAAATGCAAAAGTTCGGGTCCCTATGCTACACATATAAGCAGGAAAGCAATAAGCTGGATTCTAAGTGTGATCAAGGATGTTTTGTCGGTTATGATAAAAACAGTCCTGCACATTTTGTATATCATCCAGATACAAACAAAGTCTTAAAACACAGGCTGGTGAGGTTTGTGACCAAAGCAGCTGCTGAGAAGCAGACACAGACATGTGAAGTTTTTGATAATTTGATCCGACCGAAGATTAGTGAGACCAAGCAGGAAAATATAGTAAGCCAAGAGAATGATCAAGACTCAGGAGGTAGTACAGACTCAGTTGAGACACCTACTGATCATGAGCAGGAACAACAGAAAGACACAGAGCCAGAGTCAGTTATGATACCTACCGATCATGAACAGGAACAACAGAGTGACACAGGTGGTAGATCTGAGAGCAGGAGATATCCAGTCAGAGGAAGGAGGAGGCTGAGGTACTTAGATGACTACGTGTGTGGTGGTAAAGACAGTGAAGAAGTTCATTTTACAGTAGACTACTGTTACAGAGCTATTTGTGGCATTCCACAGACCAATGAGGAAGCTATGAGGTCAGCTAACTCTGAAGAATGGAGAAAAGCCATGGACGAGGAGGTCCAATCGTTAAATGATAACAAAATCTTTACAGCCACTGTCCTGCCAAAAGGCATGAAAACAGTGGGGGGTAAATGGGTTTATGCAATCAAAACCAATGCAGATGGGAAAGATAAATACAAAGCAGGATTTGTTGCCAAAGGTTACAGTCAGATAATGGGAATAAACTATGGTGAAACGTTTTCACCCACAGCGAACATAACAAGTGTAAGCGTAGTGTTACAAAAAGCGGCACAGGGGAACCTAATTTTACACCAGATGGATGTGAAGACAGCATATCTGCATGCTCCGATAGATTATGAGATATACATAAATCCACCAAAGAGTTACGAAGAAAAAGATGATAGTCTAGTGTATAAGCTAGAAAAGTCTCTTTATGGTCTTAAACAATCTGGTCGAAACTGGAACAGAGTTTTACATGATTGGCTAATTAAAAACAAGTTCATACAAAACCCAGCTGATCACTGCGTTTACGCAAAGGAGACAAACGACAATCATAATTATATGGGTCGATGAGTTAATCATAGCAGCCAGTGATTAGAAAGTTTTGAGAGACGTGAAGAAGATGCTTGCAGAAAAGTTGAAAATGAAAGATCTAGGCAAACTCATTTGCCTAGGGTTTGGAGGGTTTGAACTGTACTGAGAGTGTCCAACACACTCAGACAGAAACTGGTCCACCCAAAAGACAAGACACCAAGACATAAACAAAGCAATGTTGTCTATGCTGTACAGTGCCAGCAGGAATGCAAGGAACTGTACATTGGGGAAACCAAACAGCCCCTCCATAAACGAATGGCCCAAAACAGACGTGCCACTTCTTCAGGACAGGACTCAGCAGTACACCTACACCTAAAAGAAAGGGGACACTCCTTTGAGGACAGTCAAGTACGTGTGCTGGCGAGACCTGGTGACTCGTTAACATGTGACCCAACAGACAAAAGGGAAGCAGCCCAACCGAAACTAGGTGGACGACCCTGCCAACGACTCTCAGGTGACTACCCGGGCCATTAACATCCCAAAGGTCGAAAGGGCTATATTTTCAAGCTCTGCCCCTGCAAAGTTAGAACTGAAGAAACTCTCTGGAGAGAGGGCGAAACGTTTTCAAGGAAACCTTTCAGTCCAGTTGACACAGAGAGATCTAACTTTGGATAACTATGACCTGGATGAGTGAGAATCTACACAGACATGGAAAACAAAGAAACAACCAACAGTTGCACTTTCCACCTGCGAGGCGGAGTATATAGTGTTAGCTTCAACCATACAATAGTGTCTATACCTGCAGAACTTGCTGGAGAATATAGATAAATATGAATATACACAACCTATTGTACATGAGGACAACCAGGGAACAATTGCTCTCGCCAAAAACCCTGTAAACAGACAGAGGGCGAAGCATGTAGACAAAAAGTACCACTTTATCCGAGCTACTGTGAGTGAGGGCAGAGTAACTTTGGTTTATTGTCCTACTGATGATATGGTTGCTGATATAATGACTAAACCTGTAACCAAGTTTAAAATGAAGAAGTTTGAAACTGTTATTTTTGGAGTTTGAATTGTGTAAGACAAGAGTCCACATTCACTCTGTATATTTGTTATTTCTTTTATTGTGAATTACACAACCTGTGAACAAGTGGGGGTGTTGAATGTGAGTAGCCACATAACCACATGTGTCCTCATAATTGTGTAATTATGTTTAACCGGTGACATAAATATTTGGTCACTGTGGGGCGCTGTGATCTAATATTGATAAGTTGATTTAAGTGAAGAAGTCGTCAACCAACTTTCTCTTCCTGTCTTGTAAGTCAATGTGTCAGTATCTTAAATAAACACTCCTGCCCGACTAAGATAAAATCTCTATCCATCATATTTCTCCTGAACGCATCGTGCTGCGACAAATACAGACGAAGTAAAACTCTACACAGTCTAACTCACAGGGGAATGACGGACAGAAAACAGCACAAACTGGAAGGCGAGCCACAGAACCGGTTGTAATCCAAAGGCAAACCGTCAATCTCTTCTGTCTCTCTGGAATCTCAACGATCCGACGCTGGTGACCCGTTGACAGCGTCTTAAGTAGAGGCTGAATTAGTCGTTGGTCACCGGTGCTTCTCGCCGGCTGGGTTCTCACGGTCACCGCTGCCCTCCAGAGGAACACCGGCGCCACTGCAGCTCTCTCTCCAAGCCGACACAGCCGCTTCCTGACGTTAATTTAGCCCTCTAGTCAGTTATTACCAATGTTCCCCCTAATTTTTCATGTGTCTGAGCATACACGCAAACTTTCTGGGAATTCCTTGGACCACTCTGAGCAAAATCAGATGTGCACACTGTCGCGCCACACCAGTATCACACCTGTCCAAAATCTGAGATCATAACAAATTACATGGCTTGTTAAAAGAATCAAATTACAACAGCTATTTCCGTTAGATTACTTTTAATATAAACGATTTAACCCACTTACAAAGAAAAAGACAAAAATCTTGTTTTTCATGAGCTGTGTACTGTAGTATGCATGTTGTATGTCAGGGTCCTGCTCTGGTCTGGGTGGAGGTCCTGCTCTGGAAAAATTGAGACATTTACACCTTTCAGAGATCAAATTTTGTTCACATTAAAAAATCCACATTTTGCACAATGAGATGTGTGCTGTAGCATAAGCATGTGATACAGTGTAAATTCCTGTAACTCTGTCTGTAAAATATGCAATTACACAGTTTTTCATTTGAATTTCTACTACTCATCATAATCTAGTAACAGCATTTAATGATTAATATCCATAAATGAAAATTCTGAATAAATGACACTAGACTAAACACAAATCTGATCAGGTACTTCAATTTCACGGTATTTTTCCCGTCTGTCCTCACTTCTCCAGTGGTTGTAGACTTTATCCAGGTTGATGGCCCCATCTGCTTCTGGCTTTGACTTTATGTGCATCCAAATGTGCCACTTCAAGACGATTTCTGGATTCTGTTTTGATATGATTCATCAAGCTGAAGCCTCTTTCACAATCTGCACTGGATGCTTGAAATGTAGCACAAATATCCACAAGCTGTGAAATCTCCTTTAGCTCCTCACATCTGAGTGCTGCAGCCACCATGTCTGAGAATGTGCTGATGGACCCTTGTTTAAGTTTTTGGTTCATTATGTACTTGAAGTCGGCATATTCCCTCTTAATGGCCTCCACAGAATGTGGGTGGTGGAGAATGGCCTCATACTTCTTTGCCAGCGTAGCAATGTCTGCTGATCCATACTCAAAACTGATGTCTGAGCTCAATGCTTCGATGTCAAATGCAGACCACTCCTTTAATTCATCCTCTGGGAAACGAGCATCCAAGTGATCACAGAGCTTACGAATAAAGAGAGTAATCTCACCAGTATTTCTGCCATCAGTTGATGAGGTCCTCATCACCTCTTTGACATGGTCACTCCACCGAACATCCTCCTCATCCTTCAAGTATTGATAACGCAACTTCTGGATCTTTGCTCTTGCAAAGCAGTGCCCTTCCATCACAGTCAGGTTGCGTCTTTGAAAAGAAAGGCAGAGTTGTGCCAGCTCCCTCAAAACATCTCCTAGAGCAGTGAGAGTAACCTTGAACTTTGAATCAGTCAGCTTTTTGTAGCAGTAATTTGCCACTGGATCTCTGTTGTCTCTGGATTCTCTCTTGCAGTATTCTTCAAGCACAGTGTAGTTCCTTAGAACAGCATTCACTGCTTGGTGCCGCGACAGCCATCGCACTTCATTCAAAGGCCTGAATGACAGTGTATCCTCATCGAGAATCACTGCTAGATCCTCCATTTTGCCCCTCTTTACAGTGGACCAAGAGAAAGTGGAATATACAGTTCTAAGAAGAGTTTCCACATCTCTCATCAAGGGCACATCTTTCCAGGCATCATCAATGCCTAAGTCCTCTCTATGTGCCACGCAATGTTGTTCCGTTAGGTGGGGTATTTGCCGCTGTAATAAAGCTGCAACTCCGTTGTGCTTTCCTAGCATTACTGAGGCACCATCGGAGGTCAGATTCACCATTCTCTGCAAGTCCAGTCCATGCTTGGAGTAAAACTGAGTGATTGCCTGCACAATATCGTGAGCAGTGCATGCTGTCAGCTGGATGATGCCACCGAACACAGTTTTATAGTTGACGTCATTTTTCTCCCTATATTTGATGTACAGGACTAGCATTTTCTTCACTGTTATGTCTGTGCTCTCGTCTACTATCAGGGTATGCCAGGGTACATTTTTAACATTGCACATCGTCTCATTCTGCACTATCTCATTGATTGAGCTCACAAATTCAAAGGCATAGTTTTTACTTCGCCAGCTTTCAGGTATACTCACATACTTCGCCATGTGATCGTGGATTTGCTGAACCGACAGCATTGATGCATTCATTTTGATGGCGAGTAGTATATTGTCGATAAGAACTTTGACTTGCCCGGGGTCGGATTTCTTTTTGTGTGACAGCTCGTTCCTCTTCTCTCAATCATTTGCGCTCTCCTGCAATAATGTACTGATCCCCATTCCCATCTTGCGTCTTCGTACAATTCCAACAGCATTCAAATGACTTTTCTGCTGAGTGTGACGCTCGAGAGAGTCCAACTTCCAGTCAGTCCACACTTTTCCCTCCAAAAACTCGTTTGCTACTTTGGCTTCGCAACATGTTTTGCAGAGCAGCCCTTTCTCACTCGAAAAAGAAAAAATCTCACCGAGTTTTACTTCTTCTTCTTCTATTCGCACATACTCCGACAGCCATTCCATCTTAAAAGAACCGCATTTCTTTTTTACTTTGGCTTGTTGAGTGGCTGTGCCACAGCCCGGTCGTTTCGCCATGATAAAGGGTTGGCAGCATTTACGTCTCTTAGCTCCACCGAACCGTTAGCTACATGCTAACCTGCAAAACACAGGCACGTACGCATAAAGCGCTGTTAATGACATTGATTGGCTGCGTAACTAATGCATTACGTGAACCGCATCATATCATTGGCTGGACACTGTGTTAGTCATAGTTTTGTAGTTACCGTTTGTTGTCGCTTGTCAGTGACAGGCTGCCACTCTCTGAGTTGCATTGCAAAATGGTACAGAATAAATTGTAATGTGTTTATTTTATTTACAATTCAGGTTAGATTTTATTTTGTGCGCAGCATATGTTTGCTGTGCGCGGAGAACACAAGAGTAGTGCGCAATTGCGCAAGCACGCAGCTTAGAGGGAACATTGGTTATTACCTTAGTAATTACAACTGAAATATGCACATTAACTAGCACATCACTAGCTAAGCTTAGAGTTCTTGATGGTCTTGCTATCTCAGTATTGCTAGCGCTGCTACTTTGTTGATGGTGGATCTGTGAAGACACCGGATATCTGGAATCCAGGTAGTGATGACTGAGAATCGCTCTCGTGCACAGAACTGAGGGGCATGACTTTGGTCAGAGACTGAGATTAGTGAAGAGAGGCTGCATTTAACTCTTACTAGCAGCTTTATTACTGCAAACTCCACCTTTACCTCTGAGTAGAGAACAAAAGTGAATGAAAGAGCTGAATTCCACGTGTGAGACATCATCAGTCATGTACATGAGCCACGTCAGAGACAACGTCCATCATTAGCATGAGAAGACTGAGAAACTGCTGTCCATCAATCTATTGACTTTCATTCTTTATTTACATGTTAATGTTTTCAAATTCTTCAAGATCATAAATTGTATTTAAAGAGTCACCTGATCTGTTCATGTGTCCAGTCTCACTTAAATTACTTTTACCTTTACTGGAAAAAAAAAAAAAAAGCTAGAGCTCTTTCTGACTCTTTTACATGCTGCAACTTTCTGTCTGACATTTCCTAGTTTGTAACCCTGAGTTTAGGTTCTAATTCTGAGTTTGTTAAACCTGCTTTCTGGTCTTTTGAAGACCTTTAGTACGCTGGTTAGAACAAAGACATCAAAGGATAAAACTCAGATACTTTCAAACTCCAGATTTTAATGGATGACGGATGTCCACAAGTTCTTCCAAGTTTTAACTGAGGTCCAACACCAACATCCATGTTTGAACAAGGAAAAGTGGGATTTCTGGGTGATGATTCCTGTCATCACTTTATGTGGAATCAGTGTTTCTAATTTCTGCTCAGTTGTGAGAAATAAACATTGAAGATCTAAACACATTTGGTGATAAATGAACTAAATCTAATTTATTCTTTATTTAGATTAACACACTGCAGGTTATCAGAGATCAGCTGTTTTCATCTGGGCTCAACTCTGAAGTCCAACCCCTCCCATCTGAGACAACTGGACCTGAGTTGGAACGACCTGCTGGATTCAGGAGTGGAGCTGCTCTGTTCTGGACTGGAGAGTCCAAACTGTAACCTGGAGACTCTCAGGTCAGTTCATGGATGTGACTGTTTCACCATTGTTCATGAAGTTTCTATCATTTATGTTGATGAATGTTCTCAGTCATCCAGCTCAAAGAGACTCTGAGCTTAAAAACATTCACCTGGTTTTCTTTAGTCTTTGAAGACGTCTCAGCTCTCATCCAAGAAGGTTCTTCAGGTCTAAACTAGCTGGTGTGAATCCCAGAGTTCTATGGACTGTGGAGAGAAAATAGAAGACAAAGGTCATAATTTGAACGTCCATTCTCAGGTCAGAACCCAGGAAATCAAAAGTCAGCCAGAGGTTTGAAATCAGCACTAAAGGCAAAATGAGCTGAGAGAGAAGACAAACATGAGGAAAGAAGATGTTTAACAGAGAAAGATGCTGGATCTCATCTACTGTCCATCAGTATAAAGACTGTAATAACTGCCACTATCAGCAGAGTCAAAGCTGCTGCTTCACAGCTGTTGGACTGAGATTGAATTCAGAGAAGAGACAAGAAAACACACTCACACACCAGGAATAACTCTGGAAATAGATCCCAGCTGATGCTGCACAAGTGTGTCCACATGGTTGTTATTACCAGTTGGTGTTGTTGTTGTTAGAGTGTAACAGTGTAGAAGCTGTGTGGAGCACGTGTAGAAGGCTGCATGTGCACGTTCATAAAGTCAGCTAGACGCTAGCATGTTGGTTCAGGTGGCTTTTTATTTAAAGGGGGAGTTTGCAATTAAATCAAACAGTTTTTTTAGCTAATTTATTTTATATATTGTCCTTGTTGTGTTATTTATTTTATTTTATTTTATTTCTGCTGACCTGATTCTGACCTCAGTGTGGAGCTAGGCTGAGGCTCTGAGCCAGAGGAAGAGGCAGCAATGAAGGGCAGCACAGCGCGTCAAAGACGGAGCACTCTGGGCCCTTTTCTTCTTTGGTTGGCAAATTAGCATCTAAAGAGGGAATTGAAATTTAAAAGTATGAACGATTCAGGGAGAATTGATACGTTAGTGCTGATTCCAAACGATTCTCCAGACTTGATACCCAACTCAACATCTGGGTGCGAGAAAAGCAGCCAGAAGCAGAGAAAAGAGACAGCAAAAGGAATTGGACACATTCTGAGACAAAACAAGGGTAAACATGAGAGTTTCCTTTCAGGGGGGAAGTATATTACCAACATCATAAATTGTATTCAAGGAGTCACCTGATCTGTTCATGTGTCCAGTCTCACTTAAGTTCTCTCTAAATTCTTAATATTTCCTGTAAAAACAATCAAAGCCAGAGCTGGCTCTGAATCTTCTATCTCAGTTTTACACAGAGCAGCAGCATCGTTTCACCAGCACACGCACACGCGTGACTGTGGAGAGCAGCGTCAGGGCAGCAGCACGTCTGCTGGTCCACGGCCACGCTGCTGGAAGCTACCAGCGGTCTCTCACCCAGACACCTGGCCGACTCTCCACTCATTCTCCTGCTCCACAGCTCTGTCTCTCTCCTCTGACCGTTGATTCTTCCCCTGATTTCTCTCTGCTCTCTCACAGCTTCATGACTGTAGGGCTGCCGTCCGTCATCAGTGGAACTGTAACATTGAAGGTCTCTTCTGGCTCTGGATTAGCTCTAGATTCCATGTTTGCTAGGCTAGAAACTGACCGCTCTCCCTCTCGCTACGTCACTTCTGGTCAAGCCTCTTTTTCAAATGCAGAATTTCATCACATAAATGCCTCCAAAGGCCTTTAAACATTATTTATTAATATAATTTTAATAAAAATACGTCCCTACAATCTTGATCTAACATCAGTGTGAGGTGGTGTCTAACCTGCAATCTGCTCTTTAATCAGTCTGCTGACTTCATTCTTTAACATTTCATTGTTTTTAACACATTTTGTAGGACATTAATTCTGTTTTTTTCTTTCTTTACTTAGATTAATGTGCTGCAGGTTATCAGAGATCAGCTGTTCTCGTCTGGTCTCAGCCCTGAAGTCCAACCCCTCCCATCTGAGACAACTGGACCTGAGATGGAACCTGCTGGGTTCAGGAGTGGAGCTTCTGTCTGATCTGGTGACCAGTCCAAACTACAAACTGGAGACTCTGAGACCAGGTATTAGAGTCAGTCCAAACTGGTTCAGTAGTGGTTTACCTAAACCAGGATTGGACCAGAGATCCACGGTTTCCTGTTTCTGACCCTCTTTGATCAGTGAAGCTGTTAGAAGAATGTTGACAGGCTTCAGGAGACGACTGAGACCACTGATTTACTGTTGGGATGTCTCCATGGAGATGTTGGTGCTTATTTACAGCCTCAGTTCTTC
>JABWDL010000223.1:0-13399 GCA_015343265.1 Pao palembangensis | reverse complement strand
TCATTTCGGCCACTTGTGCCCACGATCTTGTTCTTTAGCTCAGTTCCCAAAGCTGGTGACCATAGGTGAGGGTAGGAATGAAGTTTGAACAGTAAATCGAGAACTTCACCTTTTGGCTCAGGTCTCTTTTCACCAAGACGGATTGGTGCAGAGTTCACATGATGTCTGACTGGAACCAGTGGAAGCCAGGGGGGGTTAGTGGGCTGGACCCATGGACAGAGCTAGATCATGGAGGTCCAGCTGTGGTCCAGGTCCCCGTCCAGTCGACGTTAGCGGGCAACCAGGAGAGCGTCTGTGGGAGAGTCTGGGGTTGGTTGTCACGGTAACGCTTTTCAGACTGTGTTTGTGTTGAAGATACCTTTAAACCTGAATGTTTGATTTGAACACCTATATTAATGTGGCTCAGATCCTGTGTATTCCATTTATTTTGTCTTAAACAACCATTTTAAGTCATTTTTACCACTTTGGAACCATCATGTTTAATTGTGTGACATTTAATTCTGTTCAGTAATAAAACAGTCAGATAAAGTAAAGTGCTGTCCTCTCCTTTGGATTCTTGATGAAAGTGTTCATCAGTATCATATCTTATTCACACGGCTCTGATCGGTAACTTTAGCCCCAAACGGATGTAACCCTTAAAGCTTATTTATTCATGTCTGTGTAGATTCTCACTCATCCAGGTCATGGTTATCCAAAGTAGATCTCTCTGTGTCAACTGGACTGAAAGGTTTCCTTGAAAACGTTTTCGCCCTCTCTCCAGAGAGCTTCTTCAGTTCTAAGTTTGCTGGGGCAGAGCTTGAAAATATAGCTCTGTGGACCATTGGCATGTTAATGGCCCGGGTGGTCACCTGAGAGTCCTTGGCAGGGTGGTTGGCAGGGTCGTTCATCTAGTTTCAGTTGGGGTGCTTCCCCTTTGTCTGTTGGGTCACATGTTAATGAGTCTCCAGGTCTGGTCAAACAGCGTGAATGTTTGGAATGCTGACGAAATGAGTGGAGAACTGCATTGTACGTGGGTGACAGAAAGTGCCTTAGTCCACCACCTCTGTTTAAAGATGGTTTTTCCAACTTGACGTGGATGGCTTCCTTGACACCCCTCTCAAACCAGCGATCTTCTCTGGCCAGCACACGTACTTGACTGTCCTCAAAGGAGTGTCCACTTTCTTTTAGGTGTAGGTGTACTGCTGAGTCCTGTCCTGAAGAAGTGGCACGTCTGTGTTGGGCCATTCGTTTATGGAGGGGCTGTTTGGTTTCCCCAATGTACAATTCCTTGCATTCCTCCTGGCACTGTACAGCATAGACAACATTGCTTTGTTTGTGTCTTGGTGTCTTGTCTTTTGGGTGGACCAGTTTCTGTCTGAGTGTGTTGGAGGGTTTGAACTGTACTGGAATGTCATGTTTTTGGAAGATTCTCCTGAATTTTTCTGAAACTCCAGACAGGTAGGGAATAGAAATGCTGTGACGTTTATTTCTTTCCTCTTCTTTGCTGGGGTCTTGTTTTCTGGAGGTCTTTGTGAAGGCCCAGTCCGGGTAACCACATGTTTTGAGTGCTGTTTTTAGATGTTCCTGTTCTTTCTTCTTCCCTTGGGTTGTGGTGGGTACTTCTTTGGCCCTATGTTGTAGGGTTTTGATAACACCAAGTTTATGTTCCAGTGGGTGGTGTGAGTCAAAAAGAAGGTACTGATCTGTGTGGGTGGGTTTTCTGTAGATCTCAATACTAAGGTTTCTGTCCTCCTTGATCTTGACTGCACAGT
Source organism: Pao palembangensis (assembly GCA_015343265.1). Lineage (NCBI taxonomy): Eukaryota > Metazoa > Chordata > Actinopteri > Tetraodontiformes > Tetraodontidae > Pao > Pao palembangensis. The sequence goes on along the minus strand of JABWDL010000223.1, from coordinate 11,648 downwards.
CCAAGAAGGCCAGACTGTCTTCTTTTACGTCCTCTCTGGTGAATTTGACGTAATCATCTGTGTTATTCAGGTGGGTTGAGAACGCTTCCAATTCTTTTGTTTGAATCTTGACCCAGGTGTCATCAACATATCTGAACCAGTGGCTGGGGACGGTTCCTATGAAAGACGACAGGGCTCTGTTTTCAACCTCCTCCATGTAGAGATTGGCAACTATGGGAGACACTGGTGAACCCATGGCACAACCATGTTTCTGCCTGTAGAAGCCCTCTCTGTATTGAAAGTAGGTGGTGTTCAAACAGAGGTCCAGCATGGTGCAGATTTGGTGTTAAGGCTGTTCTCTCTGGAAGGCTGTCGTCCAATAGGAGGCGCTTGTGGATGGTCGCTGTTGCCTTCATTTGGCCTCCCTCATATTTATCACACTTTCCACAGACGTCCCACTAAAGCTTTTAAACTTCCACCAACAGCTGCTTTTAGTGTGGCTCTGACAAACTAGCACAATTCTTCTCCACAGAAATGTTACATTTGGAACAAACCCAATATCCTTGATAAGAACAAAATGTGATTTTCTAGTTTGACAGTTTTTTTTTTTTAGTAAAACAGCTATTTCTCAAAGAAGGTTTGCTGTACAGATATTCAGAATGTCTCCCCATCGACACAAACTATTTATTGAAAATAACACTAAACAGATAATTTGCATTTGTTTTTGAGAATATGCAAAAGCAAAACAACCGATCATCTCATTGTGACTTAAGTGACTTCAATCACAGCTTCGCCAACGCGCCACGTAATGTTATTTACATTATAAATTGCAGATGTTTAGAAGTTTAGATATTTTTTTAGTATTGTGTCCACTTATTCCGTTACTACGTTACCACTGATTTAATACTAACGAAATAAAATGACAAACACATATTAAACATAAAAATAAAATGCTTGCACTCACCAACAAGGACCTCCTCCACAGCGCCTGCTTATTTGAAAACAAAGCTAGCCGCTAGCTAGCTAGCGGAGGTAGCTCTTCTCACAAGATCCAGCTTAGATACATTCTAGCTTACTTCTTTGATTCAGTATATGACTCATTTTAAGAAACACATTTTTCTATGTTTTATAACTGTGTTTATAATGAAATTACAGAATGAAAAGTGCAGGGCCAGATGGTATATGCAGTAGTCAAAATATGAGAACAAGAACATAATGAGTCAAAAGCTGATAATAGCACGACACATGTTTTTTTGTAAGGAACAGTGCTGAATGGAGTGGACCAAAACCAGTGATATGAGTTGCTGGTAACCACCACACATGATAAAGAATGAAAATACTGTCAGCCAGGGACCTTCCTCACTGACCGTGTGAGGTGACCGATCTGACTTCATCGGTGACTGGTCTTGGACCCAGAGCTCTGTCAGGTTTGATTCTGATGGATGAATAAACCACATCAACAAACATGCGGCTCAACAGGGATAAATGAGCCAAAACACTCATCATTTAATTAGCTTATGACCCCCCCCCCCATGTACTTATATCAACTGTGTTCATCATAATGGCATACTCATGTGCTAGTGTGCTTAGCTTAATCATAACCTTCTTAAGTCATTGTCAGAACAGCTGACAGCTTGCTGAATCATGATAAACAGGTGACAACTCCTGCTAAGCTTTAGATGGTAAAGTGTGTGTTATACAGCTCATACTGAGTTTGAGCAACAAGGTGCGTGATATACAGATAGTCTGGTCCATTCTGTTCTGTCTCTGATTTCCTAGCAGGTCAGCTGGACCTCCTCACGTTATCTGGGGCCCTTGTGCTCCGTGTCCTTGAGGGATCAGAAAACAGACACCATTTGTTTCAGGACCAAACACACCTGACTGTATGCTTTGTTACGGAGTAGATCTCTGAGGAGTACAGACAAAAGCAGGTGTCGGCGTCAGAAGGTGTCATACCAAGTCCGGAGAGGTGTCTTAGTCTTGGCCGAGCATTTTGGGGACACCTCTGGAGACCGGAGGCGGGCGACGACGACTTCTGCTGCAGTGACTGACCTGCTTGGGTTTTGATTCACCACTATATTTTTGCCTCTTTGTTCTTCTGATTCCATTTGCTGATATATTCTTCTTCAATAAGTTCTGGGCAACATTTTTTTAAAAAGACAACCTCTGGTGCTCTGCGTCTTTTTTGACACAAACAGCAGCAGGTGCCTTCTGATTGTCTATCGGACTGAAGCTGGAAAACATCCTTGCAACAAATGGTGAGAGGAGGAGGAGGAGGCTCTCCGTGAGGATGCACCCTGGGAGAGGCCCAATCCCCCGACACAGCGGGCCCAGCTGGTGGACCCGCACTCAACTGGGCCCCAATACAGAAAGAATGGTAAGCAGACCTTTTAAAATCTGCACATTGAACATTGCTAAGCCGAGTGTGGGCACATTGGTGACAAGTGGGAGCGCTCTGCAAAACTAAAAATGGACAAAGGCCATTTGAACCCCATAAACGGGGCTGAAGGTAGTGGTGAATCAACCCCGAAGGGGTCTGTTTGTGTCGTTTGTCCTGTATGTTTGTGTTGTTTAATAGCAAACCAACAGCACAATGACGGAAGAGTTAACCAAAACAACCAACAAGGCTGAAGCCCACATAACAAGAGCACTGGCAGAAATGAAAAAGGAAAAACCTATGACAAAATGGGAAAAATGGGAGGATGAAAGGCGAGATTATTGTACATACTGGATCCAGAGCCTGTGAGAAAATGAGCAAATGCCCTCATCCGGTCAAAATCTGAAAATTGTGGATTATTGGAACAGCTCACTGACAATGACACTGCCCGCTGCTCCTCCCCTGAACAATGGCAACATCAGCCCCAGAAGGAGACAGAGCCAAGGAAGCAGCAACACAGGCTCCCATCATAAGTTTGAAACATGTTACTGCAGAAATGAAAGGAGAAAGGGAAAAAAGAGACACATCACAACTTGGAAATGCAAACCAGGAACTGGTTGATCGGATTAAACTGCTACTTGAAGAAAATCACTTATTAAAACTGGAAGTGAAAGGTACAAAGGAACACATGGGATTAAAGGACCAACTCCAGGGTGGGCCCTGCTGTCTTCAAACAACACATCAAGGCTATGGGCATGGGCGAGGCTAGCCCCTCTGTTCTGGGGGGGCTTCAGCACTCCTAAATTGAAACTCAGCACCCCTAAAACCTGGAGTAAGAAATGTTGTAATTCTAACATTTTAGTTCGTCTTTGTCAGGCTTAGATAATGTCCAATAATCCATAGTTTGGTTTAATTTTATATTTTAAGTATAAAAATCAAAGCACCCCCGCCTAATGGTACCATCCTCTCCTCAACACACTTCTCCTTTGTAACGTTACCTGCGCTGCTCTGCAGGACCACAGCCCGTCTTCCAGCGCAATACACACACACAATCCGGTTAGTTGTTGTAAACCAAGTGTTCCACCTTGTTCCAAAGCTGTCTCACTCTTGTTTCCTTTCAGAGTTGTTCTGATTCCGATACCAAATCGGCGAGTAAAGTTACTTGAGTCCGGGCACCGTTTATCACTCATAGCCCGTTTAGCTCCGTTAGCTCCGTTAGCTCCGTTAGCACCGTTAGCGGCTACAGTCGAGCTGCAGCGATCCGGAACAAAAACAGCTGCTACAAATAAGCAAATAACCAGCCTACCTGTGTGCTGCCTATATGTAGCTCTGTGTTTAAAACTTTAGCATTACTTTAGATTCTAATTTTAAGAATCGGGAGGCATGTAACAGTTAAACATGATGCTGCGGGTGTCTTTTTCCGGTCAGTCGTCATGGAGACGCGAAGCTTTGCCAGTGCTGCGGCGATTGAACCAGTGAAAACAAACGTGGGTACAAGCTGAAAAACCAAAAGACATATCACCGTATACCACCAGTATGTGTGAAAACATTAAATGCGACTGCATCAGTGACGAACCGTCAGGGGAGGCAGGTGAAAAGGAAAAACACTGAAAAATGAAAAATGACATTAAATGTATTTATATAAGCTGGGAGAGGCTCCAGCAGACCCCTGCAACCCAAAGTTGGATAAAGCAGGTACAGAAAATGGATGGATGGATGGATTTATATAATGGTCTGTACTGTAACGTTATTTTCCATTTAACTTCACCAGTTTTAGATTTGTTATTAAAATGACAGAATTTTCCCATTTACCGGCGTTCAGCTACTCCGGTGAGAGCTGCAGTGAGGCACCGGCCGGCTGAGCCTCACCGTGGACAGCGCAGTCCCTCGGCTGACTGAGCCTTACCTGCTGTAGTGAGACCGCATCGCTGTCTCTCGCAATGTGAAGTCAATTTTCATAGTTTAGCTGACGTATATAATATATAATGGAGCGTTTCTTGTCAACAACTATGTGTAGAACGTGTTTGAGCGATCATTAAGCGGCTAAAAAAGGCACTAGCTGAGGCACGCAGTGCTCATGCCTCATGATAGGGGGCGCTCGTGATGCCAAGGATTCTAATGGTTCAGCAGCTGCAGAGTGACCGGACGCTGCTGGACTGTGGTCAGTTAAGAGTCAGCAAGAAGTGCAGCAACTTATTTATTCCCCTGGAATTACTTTAGAAATGGAAGAATACATATCTAAACACTTTTAAAACTAAAAGAAGACAGAGAACAATTCTACCAACAAGTTATGGATGTTTGGGTGGACTTTATTCATAAGTGAATGTAAGAACAAGTTAAATGTGTGTTTTGCACTACAGTTTGTATGTGTAAAGAATGCTGATATGAGATTTTCAACATAACCCTTAAACATAACTGCTGCCAATCAAATACTGGATAAGATAGTCAGAGTTATATGTTTGTAAATCTGATTGTGGTGACATCAGGTCCTCACTTACATTGATTTATACAAGTTCACACAGGTGTGCAACCAGGTAGGTTAGAGGTGGCCATTTGTAAATAACTGGAGGATGACTGTTGATATAACAGGAGTCACGTTCATAAGAGCTTTATAGACTGTGTTTCTGACAGTAATGGCCACTCAGGTTCATTTGAATTGAGTGGAAGAAGGAGAAGAGTAAATGTCAGGAAATGAGAGATACTGAGGTTAAACCACAGGCACTCACAGACCGAGCTCTGCCTGGTTTACAGGTGTGTCTCCGGACTCTGGTGTCCAGTGGCTACCTTGGAGATCAAGAGTTAACGGTTCCAGAAACAGCTGAGTGAAGAAGGTCTTGTGTTTGTTTTGTTAGAGGAAGCTGTCTGTGTAAACTGTCACAATAAAGCTGGTCTTCTGCAAAGGTCTCAGAAATTCAGGATCTTTGAGTTAGTTGAACCAGTTTTAAAATGATAAGGTTTTAACGCCTTTGTGGCATTACATTTTTCATTAAACTTTTCAAAGATGTGCACGTCTTTTTAGTCAGATTTCCCAAAATATGATGGTCTTTTCTCATAAAGCTCCTAATGATTATCCAAAATTATTTTTCAATCAAACATTAAAACATTAAGATAAATGTTAAATGAACAAATTTTCTGTTTTGTGTGGAAAATGGGTGGGTGGTTGTGGTGGGGTTCATTGGTGCTCAGCACCCTTCTGACCCTAGAATGGCCCCTGCATCAAACCATTCAGATGCCTTACTTCAAGACCTGGACCCCCTCAAGGACCCACCTCTGCAGCCCCAGGCTCAACCATGGCGCTACCCCCCTCCAGCCCCTTACCAAGGCCCATGTTGTGTGGCTTCCCAGCCCCTCGTGGGGCTGACTGTGACCACACTGATGAGATTATTTAGTGAAATGCTGACAAACAGCCCAACATCCAGCTGTAGCAGCCAGCAGTCACGTTTCTGGAGAAACGATACCAACACAAGGCACTGGACCCTGACTATTTCTGCCTCATTTTCTTCTTCTGCTTCCATTTGGCTCATGTATTCTTCCTCAATAAATTCTGGGTGACATTTATTGAGAAAAGACAACCTCTGGTCTTCTGAGTCATTTCTGACACAAACACACAGGCAGGTGCCTTCTGGTTCTCCATCAGACTGAAGCTGGAAAAACCCTTGCAACAAAATAGAAATGGACCATGTGAAGGAAGTGATATCAGCTTTTAAGAACAAAGCCAGGAGCAGAGACCTCTGTGGTAGCACCATGTGAGCCAGTCCTGGTGGAGAACTGCTGATGCACGCTGACTTCTTCACATTTCTGTCCTCAGGTCCAACATGTCCATCTGTCCTGAGCTCGTGTGGAGCTGAAAACTGCATCCAGTCGCCTTTATTGTTGTTGCACAAGTTAGAAAAATAAAACAGGTACAACGAGATTGTGGAATGCTAACATATCAAAACATTTCAACCATCTGGGCTGAACTAATACGAAATGCAACCATAGATCAGAAATCAAACGTGATCGTTACTAAACAGTCACCTTCAAAAATAATACATGTGTTCAGGAAATCTGTGGTTGTAGCTGTTTTTAGGTAACTACTTATTATGATTGTTAAACGTGTGTCATGTATTTGTGCTGTTGTTGACCTGTGCTGCTGTCTTGGCCTCCTTGAAAGAGAGAGTGTTAATCTCAATGGGACTTACCTGGTTAAATAAAAAAATTAAAAAAGGAGATCAGAATCCAACCAAAATGAACAGATCTGCTGGATCATGATGTGTGATGATGCTGGAACATCAGCACACATCATGATGGTTAGACTTTAACCAGAAAAGCAGAACTAAAGATCAGGAATGAAAACAATGTTAGCCTCTCTGTTTGGGCTGCGTTACTATTGAATATATAAATCATCCAAAGCTGATCTAACCTGATTTCTTACTATTGTGTGATATTGCTCTTTGCGCCTCTCTTCTCTCTTCTCTTATACAAACTTTTCCTCGTGTCCACCTGCTGCTTCTGGACCCAGGGGGGCTGGGACGAGGCTGCTCTCCTCATGGTGCCTCTCCAGCTCCTGGCTGGCTCACCGTAGTTGTTCCCCCCTGACCTTAGCAGGCTGCCACAGCTGGGAGGTGGAAGAATCAGCTGGTTCCTGCAGCTGCTCCAGCGAAGCAACATCCAAGGTTGGAAACGCCGACCTGAACGTGTCACTGTCCTCCGGGGACAAAGAAGGAGGGACTCCCCATCGTCTCTGGTGATGGGAGAAAGTGTGAGGTATCCTGGTATGTCCAGGCTCAGTCCGACAGCATCCTCAGCTGTTGCAGGCAGTGCAGCAGGGCCTCCCACTGGGGCCTCCAGGCCCCTGGTTCACCTGCTCCGCTGATCCCCTCTCAGCATCTGGTGCTGCCAGACGGCCAACAGCAGGGCTTCATAGCTCCAAGCTCCTCTGTGCTCAGTCTCCATGAATCTCTCCTGGTCTTTGGCTCCCACCCACACTCTGGTGGCGTCCTGCAGGTCCTCCAGCTGTACGGTAGAACCCTTCCGGGCCAGTGTGTGGCCCTGATGTAGCAGGATCCCGGTGGGTGCTGGAATGTTGCAGTCCTGGTTGTAGCAGTTGTCACAGCACCAGGCTAGGACTCTCCACAGGCAGCCGCTGCCACTCAGCTCCAGCAAACACCAGCAGCAGTTCACATTTTCCTGGGCTGAACAGATAAAAAGGTTGTTTAAGAACACGGTCGCGCTTGTTTTGTTCCTTCTTTTCTTCTCTCCAAAAGCTGAATCTCTGCCTCATCAGGTTTATGAAGTGTTTGAAGTTAGCAAGCTCAGGAAATGTTGGCTGGTTGCTCACAGGGATGGATCCACCATGAGAGAAACTGAACTTTATGCAGATTAGCAGCAGCAACACGACAGCGGCAGCAGCCAATCACAGGCTGATCTGATTCACAAGGCAGAACAATCTAAAGAGAGAAAAAGGAGGAGAAAACTATTCTTGCTGTTTCTGATTTTCAGACAAAAACATTGTTTTGTTGTGTTTTATTGCTCCAAACTGTGAAGCAGAAGAAACTTGACTCCTTTTGTGTTTATTTTCTCCACCAGGAGTCAAAGTTGTCATCTCCTGACATGAAAGCCCAGGGAAGAGAGAAAGCAAACCCAGACTTTACTTTCAGAGATCATTTCTTTAGTTACTGACTGAGAAATGTGTTTCTACAGAGTTTGGTCTCACTGCCCACGATGAAGAGCTGAGATGTTTCCTTCAGAGCAGGAAGCTGGTGGGAAGACTGTGGCTCTTCTCCACTGATGAAGACTGTTTGGAGTTTCTCTGAGACTCTGATGAAGGAGGCCTGAGCTGAGTGGTCTGTTTGTCTGAGTAAACAACAGAAAGTTCTCATGGTTCTTCTTGAAGCTGATCTCAAGTCTCCACTGGTGAGAAGACTTGAAGGAACCTTGATCTCAGAGTCAGCTGAGTCTGTTCAACTCTGATGAGAACTGATCTTCACAGCAGTGTGGAAGAACAGGGGCCGTTTCAGAAAGCGGGTTTAGCTAAAACTCTGGGTTAATTTGTTGTGATTTCAGGCAAACTCACCGTAACACTAAGTCAGTTACCGCAGTAACATGAACCATTCCAAATAAGCCCGACTTCCTGCTGCTCTCTAAGCCTGCAGACTGCCGGGAGAGGAAGATCTGCCCCGATTAGCCGTTTGATGAAGCCCTGATGGGAACTTCTCTGAGCGTTACAGATTTAGTTGCACCCTCAATAGATTATTTAACTACATTCTCAGCCCTCACGTCGCTCATGTTGTGGAATGGCTCTCGGTTAGGAGCAAATTCTTTGTGTTGGGATTGTTTTTTTATCTTCTTAATCATCTTTTTGCCAACGAGTTTTTTTAATCTAATATTGGTGCGCATGTGTCCAAGGTAACCGTCGGGCTGTCATAAACGTTACTCTTGCTCTCGTTTTGACGATTGTGAAGCAGGTTTGTAGTGTTAAAAAGTCCCAGCCAGCCCAGACATCTCATGGAAGGGTTCCACAGGATTGCAGGTATCACTTTAATCACAGACACAACTTGACCCACTGATGTTTTCCTGTAGCAGAAGGAGTTCTATGGAATTAGCAGCTGTTGTAGTGCAGTGATTAGCACTGTTGCCTCACAGCAAGAAAGTTTGGGGTTCAAATCTCAGCTCTGGTCTTTCAGTGCAGAATTTGCATGCTCTCCCTGTGCATGCGTGGATTTTTTTCTGGGCACTCTGGTTTCCTCCCAAAGACATGCTGGTTAGGTGAACTGATCAGTCTAAATTGACCACAGGTGTGAGTGTGTGAGTCTGGGCTGGCTGGGACTTTTTAACACCACAAATGTGTTTCAAAATTGTTTGAGTGCAAGAGTAACGTTTATGACAGCTCGATGGTTACCTTGAACACATGCTCACTGATATAGTTTACAAGGAAAAAAAAAAAAAAAAAAAAAAAAAAAAAAAAAAAAAAAATCACAATACAAAGAATTTGCTCCGAACTGAGAGCCATTCCACAATACAGGGCTGAGAATGCTGTTTAATAAACTTTCAAGGGTGTAAATAAATTGGTAATGCTCACAGAGCTACCTCCTCTCATTTTTTTTCTCAGCTCTTAATAAGATAATAATTTAGGCCGTGTGTGTGTGTGTAATCATAACTTCTAGCTTACTTTTTTATGATTCAGCATATGACTCATGTTAAGAAATGGAACATTTTTCTATGTTTTATAACTGTCTTTATAATGAAATTACAGAATGAAAAGTGCAGAGCAAGATGATATATGCAGTAAAATGTCAAAATATGAGAACAAAAATATAATAAGAAGTCAGAAGTTGATAATAGCACGACTCGTGATTTTGTAAGGAACAGTGCTGAATGGAGTGGACCATAACAAGTGATATGAGTTGCTGGTAACCACCACACAGTATAAAGAATGAAAATCCTGTCATCCAGGGGCCCTCCTCACTGACCATGTGAGGAGACGGGACCTGATTTCACCAGTGACTGGTCTCCGACCCAGAGCTCTGTCAGGTGTTATTCTGTTGGATGAACTTTTGACTATTTTCCTTTTGCTCTCTCCTCTCGATCTAAACAAACATGCGGCTCAGCCACCAGCAACTACGGAAGAGGATTAGGGCCACCCATGAGAAAAAAAAAGAGAGGAGGTAGCTCTGTGAGCATTACCGATTTATTTACACCCTTGAAAGTTTATTAAACAGCATTCTCAGCCCTGTATTGTGGAATGGCTCTCAGTTCGGAGCAAATTCTTTGTATTGGGATTTTTTTTTTCTTGTAAACTATATCGGTGAGCATGTGTCCAAGGTAACCGTCAGGCTGTCATAAACATTACTCTTGCACTCAAACAATTTTGAAACACATTTGTGGTGTTAAAATGTCCCGGCCAGCCCAGACATCTCATGGAAGTCCATCCATCCATCCATCCATCCATCTTCTGCTGGCTGGGACTTTTTAACACTACAAACCTGTTTCACAATCGTCAAAACGAGTGCAAGAGTAACGTTTATGACAGCCCGACAGTTACCTTGGACACATGCTCACCGATATTAGATTGAAAAAACTCTTTGGCACTTGACACAGAGAGATCTAATTCTGGATAATTATGAACTGGATGAGTGAGAATCTACACAGACATCTAGCTGACTAAGGTTGAACCTTAAAGGGGACATGAAACCACATGATAAATGTACATATTTTAAAGAATAATGCTGAAATGAAACATCTGATTAATCAGCCGTTTTAAAGAAAATCCACTTTTTATATGTAATTACGGGACGTTTTGGGGGCATAATCGCCGCCATCTTTATTTACGTCACTGCACGTCACTGTCTAGGTTTGGGTCTCATAGAAGAAAACGTAGGTTACGAACGAGGAAATGTCCTGCTCACATCCTTATCCAGGGGAACTAAGAATTCATTTCATTAATAAACTAATAACTAGTTAAACTAGTTGTCGAGGGTGCGTCTCGTGCTGAAGGGCAGCCCAGGCAGCTCAGTGTGTGAATGCGCGTGGGTGAGAGTGCGCGTGGCCGGGGCGCGCGCCGCAGTGTAGAGTGTGCAGGAGCAGGAAGAAAGGTGTGTGTGAGACGGAAGAGAAGGAGCGGGACTAACCAGGGCAGGTAGGAGGAACGGCAGCTTGCTGACAGTGAGCGAGTCAGAGCCCGTCTGTTCAGCTAAACGTGCTCGTTACTGTGTGCGTGAGCCACCGCTTCAACAAGTGTGGGCTCGAGTCTTGGACATTAACCCCGAAGACAGTTACTTCTGTCCTGGAGAAGACGGGTCTCCCTGTGTCTCCCGACCACGGCCAGGAACAGAAGCAGGACCGGTTAACATGTTTGTTGGTTTGTAATAAAAACATGCAGTTTTTTTGTCATTTACAGAAGCGAATTGCTGCCACTCTATGTAACTAAAAACTGATCAGTAGCACATTTTTCAGTGTTATGTTTATTGTTAGAACAATACATGTTCACGTTATACCGTGATAATATTCATTGTAAGAACGTGAAACGTTTCACATTATAACGTGATAGTTTGTTATATTGTAAAAACGTGATAATTATATAGTACAAACGTGAAAAACTTCAGTAAATCATGTGACGAGGAAGTGATGAAACGGTGTGCAGGAGAGCTCACGGACGTTAAGAGTGTAAGTGTATCTTCTTTGATTTCTCCAGTGCATTCAAAACCATCCAGCCACTTTTACTGAGAGAGAAGCTGCAGACGATGATGGTTGACTCACCCACGGTCTCCTGGGTTACTGACTACCTGACAGACAGGCCGCAGTTTGTCCGTCT
>JABWDL010002468.1:0-10777 GCA_015343265.1 Pao palembangensis | reverse complement strand
AAATGGCATTATTGTTGATTTAACCATGCAGTTTAAGTTCAAGTGCTGCTGGTTTTCTTTAAAGTAATGTTAAATTTGCTACTTTTGCTAGCTAATTTGCGCGTTTAGCTTGACTCGTGATACATGTGCACTATGCGGGGGATGCTACTTGGCCTTTTCCGACGTCCGTCAGGGGGATGCGGGGGATTCTGAGAAATGAAACGCGGCCTTATTTTCGAGGGTGCATGAAACGTGGCCTTGAGCCTGGTTTCTTCTGCATCACGAGGCTAAACGAAGCTCTCTCCGAAGACTCTGCAGTGCCGCAGACCCCCACACCTCACCAAAATACAACCACCCAACATGTGCACAAGGGCCAAGGTTCCAAGTCGCGGTGACGTGACTCAGCCCGTCGCAGGTAGGATGCAGGGGTTGCTATGCCAGAGAAAACGGATTTACTTTTCGTCGACTGACGGGGGGATGGTTCTCTAGCTAGCACTGATTAACACAGAAAAAGTGAATATGGAAATATTTATATTTTCACACTGTATGATTTTTGATTGTTCATCAGTTAATGCCTTTGCATCTCACTGAGAAAGATACCAGGTAACTTTATGTTCTGTAACACCATCTCTCTCTTTCTCTCTCTAATTCTAAGGGAATATAACCTTTTACTTTGTTTTTTTCCTTTTGTTTAATTTTTTCCTCAGTGTTTAAGGTATTTCAGATCCCAATCTTTCTAATTGATATTTAACCTCTGGTACTGCACAGGTCATATTTTTACTAAACTTGTACTTGCTTGCAAAAAAAAAAAGAGATGATTGTACTAAATATTAGACTCATTTCCTTTTGGTATTTTGGCGTGGTTGCCTTTGGGTCCAATCAGCTCGTTCCCTAACACCATTTTTTTTTTTTTGTCCAGTGGTTGACGGGCATCTCCTCCGCCTCGTTTGCCCCCTCAAAGATTGCTCACCAACAGTATCTCCACTGGGAAGACTGCTATCAGCAGATGTCTCACAAACACGGAAGCTGATTTTGAATTCAGGGCATAGGCCCACGCCAGTGTCTCAACGAGGACTCCAGTCCCAGGATGGATCTCCACCTGTTTAAGGAGACATGATGAGCATTTAGGTGCAACTATGTACCCAAGAAACTGGAGACATGAAAGATTAGACCAGCCATACACGTTAAAAAGTTCTCAGATGTGATTTATGCACTGTATTTATTTCTTCTTTAAAACCCACTTGACTTGGAGTCCATCAGTGATGGAATGACAGACTCAGATGTGACACTGGACGGCGTAGATCTAGGGAGGGACCACAGTGAACTGGCAGATGAGGAACTTTGCATAGACTGCAAAGAACTCTGGGGGGCAGCGGTGGTGTGGTAGGCTCCAACCTGGATTTCTTAGGAAGTGCAGCCAAAGCAATGAAATCCCTCATGGTCCGTAGGAGTTCTGGCACATCTATAAACAGAACATCTGAAACAAAAAATATGTTATGATCATTCTTCTTTAGTACAAAGTGAAGTGATTTAGAGTGATTCAGAAAAAAGTGATCTGGTGGTTTAATGAGAGGCAAGAAAGAATACCTTGGAGAATTAATTCCTTCAGTTAACATTCTCTTCTTCCAGGTCTTTGATCTTCTGCTTTAATTTAACCACTGTATTTTTAATTTTATCATCTGAAGGCTGTGAGCGAGAATACGTCAGGGCTGCACCCTGGAGTCCATCGAGGAGGTGGCGGACAGAAGGATGTTGTCCAAACTAACATTCATCATGGAGAACCCCCACCACCCCCTGCACCACACGGTAGAGGCCCTGTCCAGCTCCTTCAGCACTAGACTGTTACACCCCCAGTGCAGGAAGGAGCGCTACCGCAGGTCATTTCTCCCCACAGCCATCAGACTGTACAACACAACACTATAGTGACACGTATTTATGTACCCACACAGGGCTGTCTTTGTTCACTTGTTGTTGTTGTTGTTCACTATTCACTGGTATTCACTGGTCTTTGTATATAATTGTTGTGCAATTTTATTTTACTTGTGCAATATTTTCTTACATTAATATTAATATATATTCTTTTTTTATTCAAGTTGTTTTCTTACTTTCATACTGCTGTTCTGTTTCTGTCGTACCCCCTTTGCTGCTGTAGACAAAAGAATTTCCCCACTGTGGGATGAATAAAGTCTATCTTATCTTATCTTAAAATCTTCTGCAGGGTCTTTCATTGTGACAGCCTTTGGCTTCTGGGAAACAGAATAATTGACAAAAAAAAATAATAATAATTCAGTTGATGGTGGAGTCTCGCCCCTTGACAGCTGGGATAGGGTCCAGCAGACCCCTGCGACCCAAAGTGTGGACAAGCAGGTATAGAAGATGGATGGATGGATGGATGGTGGAGTTTAGCAGCTGAACTGTACAGATCTCAGATTCAATCAAGAATCTTTTTATTAATAGCTAGCTAGTCATGACTATTACATGATACCACTGAGAAATCACAAAACAGCTAAAAAGTAAAGATGTTACCTTGACTTGCAAAGACTGAGTTAGAATCGGAGTCTCAGTGGCATCAGTCGGGTCATCTGAGTCATCCTGATATTTTTGGGGATGGACTGATACCCTCTTGGTCAGCGCTGCAGGTTCATCTTCCTTCAGTAGTAAATTTAGTTTATGGGTTGCCTCAAAACGAGTAGCTAAAGAACAAAGGAAGAAGACAAACACACAGATACTCAAACAGCTGATTACTCCTGATCACTTTTCCTAACACCAAGCCATCTTACAATTTCAGAATTGCAATGAATAGGAGTAGTGTAGCTGTAAAGTAGTATTACTACGTGACAGAACATATTAATATTTTGGTCATGGGTTTCATACACTTTATGTAATAAAACATCAAAAGGTTTAAGACTGTGGGATTTACTATGTCTTAGTGTTGCTCATTCAATTCAATTCAATTTTATTTATATAGCACCTTTTACAATAAAATTGTCTCTAGGTGCTTTATAGAGGTAGAAACCCAGAGCCTGAACCCCCAGGTAAGCACAGTGGCAAGGAAAAACTCCCTTTTAACAGGAAGAAACCTTGAGCAGGACCAGGCTTACAAGGAGGAACCATCCTGCTGAAAGTTGGCTGGGTAAAGGAGGAATAAAAGAGGGAGACAGGACAGAGAATAAAGAGAGAGAAGGAGAACAGATACAATCATAAAACCAAAGAAATACAAACAAAATACAATCATAGAAATACAAACATATCAGACATAATATATATTTTCACATAATACAGCATAGCAGGTTGTTATAAAGAGATGAACGGTGGAGGCAGGTTTAAAGGGAACAGCAGAGGCAGGTGCTGACAGCGGACCCTGAGTTTGCCAGAGGCCGAGGTCCGTGCAGCACGAAGGCCTGGAGACAGAAGACCTGCAAAAAGAGAGAGAGAGAAAGAGAAGGGGGAGAGAGACAGAACGGCAAGAAAGACTGGACCCAAATAGTCCCGGTGAAAAAAGAAAAGGAGGAGAAGAGGGGAGGGAGTGGTTGGTGTTGAGGAAGTGGAGAACTGCTCATGCAGTCACTTAGAGCCAAGTTAACCTGAGTAGATAGGAGACTGTCAATGAAACACTTTAACTGCCAGTTCACAATGTTCTAGCATTTTGTTGTGCAATATTCATTACAAAAAAGTAATTTTATTTCCAGGAACACTTTCTTCCACGAATTACAATGCAGAACCATGATATATATTGCACAAGCACTGTTAAGAGGACAATCTTGGCTTAAAATCATGGCAACACTACCTTACCGCTAACAAAAACAACAGTGCCTCTGTAGTGAGGCCACCCTCCTCGTGGTTTCTTCCCATGGCGCCATTCAAGGACAGCTGAGTATGTGGAAATGGGATTCCCATGCTCGTCCATCTTGGTATGGTCATACCGCCTTATGGTTTCAGTTTTGACTGAAACCAGAGTTTCCCAGAATCCTCCCCTTCACTCCACTGCACCTCAGCAAACTTCCTCTCCATGTGTTCTGAAGTGATCAAATAAATCAAATCAATGTTTAGCTTAGCAATCAATAAATGACCAATAGACCAATACACAGATGTTATAAATGATAACCATCAGCTTTTCCAGCAAAATTCTATTCTACACAATAAAAAAAATACTGTAGTTTGTACAGTAAACTTCCACAGTAACTTCTAGTTCTGTCATTTTACAAAGTTTTAATGAATATCAAAATGCATAATGGGTACAAAGTAATTACAGCAGCTAACCGCAATTTTCCACATTAACATATTCCTCAATTACAGGCTAATTGTGTTCGACTAGCATCGCTACATTCTGGAGTTATGTTAGAATTAATGACAGAGTCGGCAAAAAATCCGTCTAAACTGATAATACCACATTTCTTACTAATTTTGATGTATACTTTTGAACATTCAGCTACCCACTAATCATTAATCATTTTTGTCAATGCTACCAGAACAGAGCATCAAATGGATGACACATTTTAGCTATCTTACGTATCGCTGCCACTCTATATAAATCAAAATTGATCAGTAACACATTAGTAATGTACACACCGGTATGTAAATGTACTTACCGCTAACGTAAGACTTTTCCATGGGATAAAAGCAGAGTTTGAGTCAGATTTGCCGCTTTTCTTCGTTCAAACTGACACCTTTGCCTCTGATTGGCTAACAACTTTTAGCGGACCTTCTGCGGAGGGAAAATGTATCACAGCAAGGACGGATTATCGACCATTAGATCTCCAGTTGACAATATGCTGAGAAGAAAACTCCTAAAACCCGACAAAACACAAAGATTGGTTGAGAAGAAACGTTCCACCGCGTACTTTAACAAGATGGAATAGAGGTATGCGCTGCATGTCTCCTAATGCAGTTTGTAAGTAACGTTTAGGTTTCAGTGCTGAAGTAAGGAGTTACTGTCCATTGTTTCATTAGGAACATCAACAGAACTTTGACTGACATCAGAAAGTACACAACGCAACAACATGTAAGTGCAACCAATTTATTTCCCTCTCAGTCTTGTCAGCTAACATTGTAATAGTTAATGTATAAATAACCAAGTTTAAAAGCCAGCCATACAATTAATTCTGGTGATATGTGCCAAACAAGAGCTGACGTGTTCACTGTAGACTTCATAATATGTCTGTTGCATTAATGTGTGATTTTTTTTAAAGCTTAATCTATTTATTTATAAACCCAGATATGGTAGCGAATTTAATTACGAAGTGAAAGAGGAGAACGTAAGTTACAATGAGTTGTCATTTCTACATTGCGAATATTTACTGTGTGAAGAAAGAATAATTTTGCCTGTTTTATTTGTGTATTACCCATGTAATAATTTTAGGAAAATTATTGAGACTGATGAACTATCTGGTTTTGAGAAAATGCAAACTATAGCAAACTTTTAACATTCCACTGTTTTTTAACCTGATTTTTAGTCATCTCCTGTGCCTTTCGGTGTGATTTTGTTTAAGATTATCTTGTTTTTTTATTTGTATGTATCATGTATGTGGCGCTGCAGATAAGTCTTGTGAGTGTTTTCTATAGTACTACTAAGATTAAACTTTTACTGATGGTTGTCCAATTCCCCCACTGCGTCCTGTGAGCTGAGTTCTGGCCCAGTTTCACTGATGCAGAAAGTCCTTCTAAGGTGCTGGTGACAAAAAAGAAAGCATTTTGCTGTAAAAAAAAACAACATAGTTTCAAAAGATTAATCTAACTGCTTCAGGAACTTTTGACTCAATCACCTGCCAATATTTTCTTTCATTAGTATTTACATGCTCAGGATGCTGCTATGACGTGTCTGGTCTCACATAGCAGTGGTCTCCTTCAAGGCATGGACATACCGTAAAACAGCTGATGATGCTGCCGCAGTGATACGAAGAGAGGGAAAATAGTGCTGGGTGGTTTTGTGGCCAACAATTTAAGAAGCAAGTGTATTACTCGTTTGAACACATGTTGTTTTTAGGAGCTAAATGGCTTTATCCATGTGACCCAGCAACTAGACAGAATGACTTTCTGCAACAGCGAAACCGGACCGGAACTCAAATCACAGGACGGAGTGGGAGAAATGTCACTGCTGATGAACCACACTGAAGGATCTCATACAACTTCATGAAGAACAACCTGAACTACACCTCTAAGTCACTAACAAGTACTACTTTATATTATGTAAACAGTTCATCAGAGTACTAGCATGTTTTAGATTTACCATTGTTAGTCTACCCAGAGAGTTTGCATGTATGGTCTGTTTTTGTATCTTCACCAAAAAGAAGCTGAATTGCTGGTTTGCAGTTTGGTTCAATGCAACAAGGTGTTCAGTAAACATTTTCCTGCTTTTGTCCTTTAGCTTACTTTTCAGTCCATTCCACACCACTTATGTTCTCTGCTAAATTGGCGTGTTCATGTGTACAAACATGGATCTTCTGTTTTCTACTTCTCACTGTGAGACCCAGGTCTGTTATTTAAAAAAGGTGTTGAATCTGAATGGGGCCCAGTCAGACTGATGCTGGACAACATGTTTAACTTAAAACAATGATTACACAGACTAATAAGTACTGAGTTAAGTTAACATAGAAATTATATGGTTGTGGACTTACATTTTTAGGTTCTGTAAACTTATTCCTGTGGTTTGAAACTTAAAACTTTAATTCTTAGTAACTGATAATAATTGAGTTGCCTTAACAGAAAACGCTGAGTCATATCAACTGCATATATTTGAGTTGACTGTTACCAAACGATACAATTATCAAATAATCCAAAATTTAATGTTCTGAAAAATGTGACTTTTAAGTTCATCAGCTTGAAAAAAGTTGAGGCAAATGATTACCTCACTTTTTTGAGTTTTGGTAACTTATTCGGGTTTACAGTGTGTTAACAGTGTTGTTGATGGCCACGGTGAAAGCGTTTTATTGTTGTTGAACCTAACTTTTGTATTGTAGACATTTGGCAGCTCTGGTGTTGCCATCTTGTGGTTGAAGTACTCATGAGCAGCTGAAATAGCTCATTTGGGAGAGCGTTAGACTGAAGGTCTAAAGGTCCCTGGTTCAAGCCTGGGTTTCGGCAGCAGACTCTTTGGTCTGACCTTCTTTTCCCCTCTTTAAAATAATGAAGCTTATCTAAAAAAGAAATGTAGCCTTCTTCTGCCAAGTCCCCACAGGGAGCCCACTCTGTAGACAGTGAGGACTAAGCTTCTGTGATGGACGCTCTTTAGCCTCCAGAGGAAGATCAGGCGTTGATGAGCCTGACTGTAGACCGGGGTGTGTGTTGACTCCATTCTCCTGTAGTTGATCACCAGTTCTTTAGTTTTTGTCAACATTCAGGATCAGGTGATGTCTGCTGCACCGTTCCACAAAAGACCTTCTCCTCTCTGTTGTCCTCTTCATCATCACTTTGAATGAACTCCACCAGCTTGTGTCGTCTGCATTCCAAAGACCAATATCCAGTTTTGTAGGGCTGGACTCAGTCCCCAGTGGGCCCAGTTTGCTGTCCAGATGCTGAGGGATAAAGGCCGAGCTGAAGTCGGCAGACATCATCCGGACCACAGCGCCCTTTTCCTCCAGATGTTCCAGGGACAGGTGGAGGGCAGTGAATATGGCTTTCTCTGTGGCACCGTTAGGGTGGCAGCAGATGGGAGTGGGTTGAGGGGAGTTTGGTCCTTGTTCAGCCTTTTGAAGCACTTCATTATTATTGGTGGGCGACAATCATTCACCACTCCCTCTCCTCCTCTCCTCCTTTTCTTCTCACCAGGATTATCAGTGTGTCCAGACTTCCTCGCCATTCTGTGTCTCTCTCTCCCTTTTCTCTCTTTCTGCAGGTCTTCCATCTCCAGACCTGCTGCACAGACAAACCCAGGGTCCACTGTCAGCACCTGCCTCTGCTGTTCCTCTTTTTATAACAACCTGCTATGTGGTATTATGTATATATGTATATATTATATTATATATTATGTCTGATATGTTTGTATTTCTATGATTGTATTTTGTTTGTATTTCTATGGTTCTATGATTGTACCTGTTCTCCCTCTCTTTCTTTCTCTTTATTCTCTCTGTCCTGTCTCCCTCTTTTATTCCTTTACCCAGCCAACTTTCAGCAGGATGGTTCCTCCTTGTTAGCCTGGTCCTGCTCAAGGTTTCTTCCTGTTAAAAGGGAGTTTTTCCTTGCCACTGTGCTTACCTGAGGGTTCAGGCTCTGGGTTTCTACCTCTGTAAAGCACCTAGAGACAACGTTTTTGTAAAATTCAAAAAAGATATGCAAACAATAAGTTAACTTGTCATGTTGCTTCACCCTCCCACATACAAAAGATAAAACGGCCCAAGAAAAAGATGATTCATACATGTAATAACGTAAAATAAAAAGATCTCTCTAAATACAGGACCTTTTATTTCATAAATTCCTGGATGTTTTATTTTTAATTCGCACCCAAATTCCTGTGCCGCACGCGATGCCTTGTGCTAGCTTGTTGCGGCGTGCTCCGTTCGTCTGTCCAAAATAGAAACAATGAGTATTTTTCCGGAGGGCGACGGAGGCCCCAGCCCTGCCACAGACGGAGCCAGTGGAAACTGACGCATTTACTTGAATGGAATCTAATTAGGATGGACGGACAGACAGTGAGGCACCGCATCCGGTGGGAACAGGGAGTTTGCCTTGCTGCTACAGTCTGATACTATGGGTCTGTCTGGAGGGATCTCAGAAGGTTTGCTCCAATTTTCAGGATCCTTGTGGATCTTTGGAAGCAAATAAAAACGTCTGGGTCGGGGTGTTGACTGACTGATCAGATAGTTTTTTTGTTTTAGATTATTGTTATATTTGCGCTGGGGAAGTTTGACCATTATTTTGATAATCATGGGGACCGTCTCAGGGAACAGTGGTTGTTTAAGTGGAATGTAATCATTTTTGTCCGATAATTGCCTGTTCCCCTCCCACAGATATTGGAAATGATCCATTATCACGAAATGATCCATTATCATGATAGCGCTGCCTTTGTCTGTTGGCTTTATGATGATTTGCTTATATTGCTGATGCAATGATTCTAATGCTTCATTTCAGATTTCGACAGGTTCGGATGAATTTTATCAAGTTTGAATTTCCGATCAAAGTCCAAAAGATCCCTCTGGATGATTTTATTTATGGTTGTTGGAATTTGTCCCGCTGAGGGAGTCCAGCCCAATCTCGGGGTAAAAGGTTTGGTTCCTACGTTCTTTTTATTTTCGAAAAATTGCAGCTAATTTTCGTTTTCTACGATAACTCTAAATGTCAACCCTGAGACTGTCCTTCAGTCCTTTATTACTACCCTAAGTGGGATGAAAGTCAGTCCTTTATTTAGTCATTTTTTTTCTGCTGGTGAGGATGAATCTCTTGCTGAGGTTCAGAACATTTTTGTGCCCCTCCTGAGTTAGCACGTTCGTGGGGCATTTTAGATCCCCTGTTTGATCCAATATTTCAGAAGATGGTGTGGAAACAATGGGTTCAAGTTGAAAGATATCCTGAAGACTGGAATGTGCTGAAGGACCCAGACTGAGGTCCTGACCTTCCTTTAACTTTATGTTGTTTGTAGAAGTTAGACATTGAATCAGTAAAGTCAGACAAGACAGGAACTAGAAACTAAGAAGTGAGGAAGTGACAATGTTTACAATGAAGATGGTCACTCACATGGGGGCCAGAGGAGGGGGCCTCACTAGGATAAAAAGGTGAGGAGACTCTGTCTCAGCAGATCTCCTTGACAGGACAATTCTGTTATGCAGCTGTTTTGTCAACGAATCTTCAAGATCTTGTAAAACTTGTTTGTTATTAAAAGCTTTGCCAACAGCAACTATCTGTTACAGTGTAAAATGTCCCGACCGATAAAAGAAGACGCAAGGACCCGGAGGGCGGGGGAGCAAACTCTCAGTCTTCCAGGGGTTCCGTGCGCTTCAACACCCACAACTCAAGAGGGCTGGTCCAGTCCACCTGCAGGTCAGCTGGCCCGTGGATACGAGGCAGAGATGCGTCTTCAGGTCTGAGATGGTCTTGGGAATCTGTCTGATCATACAGATTTAGTCCTTGTAAAAAGTCAAAATTTAAAAAAAACTTCCAAAAATTGTTCGGAGATGTTCTCTTAGAAGGCAATAAGACAGCGATTTCAACAATTAATTTCCACGGACTTTTGTGTCACTACCGTGGAACCTAAATGAGGAGAAGGGTCTAGCTCCAAAAATGGACTCAAAAAGTTAACATGAACAAAACACGGGGGTAAAAAGACAACAGATAAAGACTGTAAATATGTTTACAGTCTATTTGTTATTTTTAAGAATTTACCATAAACAGGTTTACATTATAACCTTTTTTACAGCAAATTGCTGTAAAAGGTTTTACAGAATATTGCTTTATTCCATATTTAACAGTTCTATACTGTTAAATTGACGGTTGCCATAACAGCATACCGTTATGTCTCGTACATTGGGACCATATTTTCCATGGTAAAATACTGGCAACCACAGATGCCAGTATTTTACCGTAAATTATACAGTTTGTTTTTTACTTTGTACCATTAGAACGAGATTAGCCAGTGTTTTCAGTTGAAAAGGGATTAGTGCAAATGTTGTTTTACAAGTGAAGAATGCTAGCGCTCAGCTGTCTTCCACTTCTATAGTCTTTGCTCTGGCAGCCCTCGTTTCAGCGGCTCCTTGTCTACATTTGGATCATTTCCAGTCTGCTGTGATGACTGCCTGTCACTAGGTGGCAGTAATGTCCTGACAAGTAAAGTGGAGGTGCCAGAAGTCAAAATCTGCAAGAAATACAGACA
>JABWDL010002451.1:0-10683 GCA_015343265.1 Pao palembangensis | reverse complement strand
ACAACCAGCCTCTCAAGTATCTTAGAGATGAATGGGAGGTTGGATATCGGTCTATAATTTGCTAAGACGCCTGGGTCAAGTGAAGGTTTTTTAAGTAAAGGTCTGATAACAGCAGTTTTAAATGCCTGAGGTACATAACCTGTTGTCAAAGATAAGTTGATCTGATCTAATACTGACGCCCCAATTAGAGGAAAGACATCCTTGAAAAGCTTAGTTGGGATGGGGTCCAGGAGACATCTGGTTGCTTTAGATCCATTAATGCTGGAGGTCAGCTCCGGGAGATCTATGGGCAGGAAGCTGTCCAGAGGTGGATCAGGACTAGATGGAGTTGCTAACAAGGGCAGCTCATCAGTTTTCATGGAGCGACCTTGATCGATCTTTTCTCTAATGTTAGTGATTTTATTGGTGAAGAAACTCATAAAGTCTTCACTGCTAAGAGCTGCAGGAATAGAAGGCTCAACCGAGCTGTGACTCTTTGTCAACCTGGCTATGGTGTTAAACAGAAAACGCGGGTTGTTCTTATTTGCATCTATTAATGAAGTGTAGTAAGCTGTTCTGGCTTTACGGAGGGCCTTTTTATATGTTAGTAAGCTGTCTTTCCAGGCGCTTTGGGAATCAGCTGATCTGGCTGAATACCACTTCCTCTCCATCCGTCTTGATGCCTGCTTAAGAGTTCGGATATGTGTGTTATACCACGGAGCCAGTCTTCTATGGTGTGTGAACCTTCTCTTCAGTGGGGCAACCGAATCTAAAACTATACGCAGTGTGGCTGCAGTCACATTGACAAAACAGTCAATATCTGCAGGAGTAACATTTAGATCAGAATGATCTGTTGCACCAGTAGGAGGCGCTAGAGGGGGCACCGCTGCAATTTCAGCTACAAATCTGTCTCTAGTATCTTCAGAGAGACACCTGCTGTAGTAAACCTTCCTGTCATGTGCTGCTCGGGCTGCTAGAGTGAAGTCAAAGGTTATAAGTGAGTGGTCTGAGAGGAGGGGGTTTTGGGGAACAACTACCAGGTTCTCAGTTTCTAGACCATAGGTGAGAACCAGATCCAGAGTGTGATTATGACAGTGCGTCGGTTCATTTACTAACTGAGAGAAACCTACTGCATCTATCAGTGAGTTAAACGCCGTCTTAAGACTGTCAGTATCATCATCCATATGGATGTTAAAATCACCCACTATAATGACTTTATTTGTACTGACCACTAAACTAGACAGGAAATCTGAAAACTCCGCCAGGAATTGTGTGTAAGCAGCTGCAGGTGGCCGATACACCACAACTAATAAAACTGGCTTTTCTGACTTCCAGTTGTGGTGAGAGAGGCTGAGAGTGAGACTTTCAAAAGAGCTACAGGTAGCTTTAGGTTTGGGATTGACTTGAAGGCTGGAGCGGTAGATTGCTGCCACTCCACCTCCTCTGCCTGCACTTCGAGGAACATGATAATTAATATGACTTGATGGAGTTGCTTCATTTAAACTAACATATTCTTCATCCTGCAACCAAGTCTCCGTGAGAAAGAAAATATCAGACAGATGATCTGTTACTAAATCATTAACTAGAAGAGATTTAGACCGTAGAGATCGTATGTTCAACAGACCACATCTAACTGTTCTATTTGTTTCTGAGTGTTTACTGCTGTGTATTTTTATAAGGTTATTATTATTCACACCTCTAGACTTATTTACTAGATGAACTATGGGAGGACGAGGTACTGACACTATTTCTATTGTATTATTAAACTTAGTGTTACTGTGGGCGTTTTTAGTTTTATTGTTATTTTTATTTTTATTGGAGGGCGGCAGTTTTACAGAAGCAGCAGAGAAGCGTGTAAGACAGCGACTCTGCCTCCTGGCCTCCACCCTGGGTTGTCAGAAGGTTGGTTGTCCAATCAACTTTGCTATATTGCTAGAAATAAGAGCTGCACCACCCCGGGTGGGATGAATGCGGTCTCTGCTAATAAGGCCAGGTTTTCCCCAAAAAGTCTCCCAATTATCTATAAAGGCCACGTTATTTTCTGGACACCACCGCGACAACCAGCGACGGAGCGATGACATGCGGCTAAACATGTCATCACTGGCCAGATTCGGGAGGGGACCAGAGAACGCTACGGAGTCCGACATCGTTTTGGCGAAGTTACACACCGACTCCATATTAACTTTAGTAATCTCCGACTGGCGCAGCCGGGCGTCGTTAACGCCGACGTGAATGATAATTTTGCTGTATTTGCGCTTATCTTTCACCAGCTGCTTTAAGTTTCCCTCTATGTCGCCCGCTCTGGCCCCCGGGATACATTTAACTATGGTCTCTGGTGTCGGCTTCACGTAGCGAAGAATAGAGTGGCCAATAACCAGGGTCGGTTTCTCAGTGGGTGCGTCACTGAGTGGGGAAAAGCGGTTTGCGACATGAAGCGGTTGGTGGTGAACCACGGGCCTTTGTTTCAGACTACGCTTCCTTCGAACCGCCACCCAACCACCCTGACTACCCGGCTGCTCGGAGGCTGCGGGGGAACAGCTAACAGTAGCTGAACTGGGCTGGTCCGCACAGGCTAACTGGTGCTGGCTAGCTACAGGGGCTACGTTGCTATCTTGTGTGCGGAGTCTCGCCTCAAGCTCGCTAAGCCTCGCCTCTAGAGCTATAAATAAGCTACACTTTCTACACGCTTGACTCTCAGTAAGGGAGGCAGAGGAGTAACTAAACATTCCACACACTTTGCAGAACACCGGAGGAGAAACGGTGGGAGAAGCGAGGTTAGCCATGCTAGCAGTGAGCGCAGCTGCGCGGAACGAAATAGACAGAGAGCAAAGTATAGAACCCAAAAGATCGTGCGGTTACTAAACTTTCACCAAGGTGCTTGTGTACTACTAAACAGGATAAACAAAAAGCAACAAATAATTAACAACAGTAAATCCACCGTAGCAAACACCAGGAGAAGTGAACGAGTAGGACGGAGCAGAAACAGGAAATGACGCGATACGTTACCGATGACGCCAACCAGTCAAACCCAGCAACTCATCACACTACAGAAGCTGCTGGAGGCGGCAGGACCCACGCTGAGTGACATCCAGACCCTGAGTGCTGTGCTGGGCCTCCGCTTCGCCCGCTGGACCCAGAGGAGCCTGGAGCTCTGGAGACAGAAGCTCTCAGGCAGAGAGAGGAGCCTTCTCCTGAGGTGGTCCAGAGGAGAAGCTCTGCCTGACCCCTCGGACGCCTTCCCTGACCTCCAGCTGAGCCCTGAGCCCACCCAGCCGAGCGGACTCCTGCAGGGATCCGGTGGCGAGGGAGCGCTGAGCCTGCACAGAGCGGATGGACGGATCATCTACTCCACCTGCACCAAGGTGGCCAACGCCCGGGACCTGAGCCAGCGTCCCCTCACTGCGTGGACTGCCAGGCTGGGGGGCCAGCATCCACAGTGGAGGACCCTCTACAAACCTCCCCTAAGGAAAAGGACTGGAGACCTGCAGTGGAGGATCCTCCACGGCGCCATTGCCACCAACTCGTTCGTCGCGGTTTTAAACTCCACTGTCGCAGACGGGTGTCCGTTCTGCTGCCTGAGGGAGACGGTCTACCACATGTTCACTGACTGCAGCAGACTGACCCCGTTTTTTAGCCTTTTAACTGCTGTTTTTAGCACCTTTGGTGTTCAGTTCACGGCCCCTGTTTTTATTGGTGGTTTTAAATATAACAAAAGAACAAAAGCAAAGTGCCAGATTTTAAACTTCCTGAGCGGTGAGGCAAAGATGGCGATCTATGTGACCCGAAGGGACAGAATCAAGGCGGAGACTTCGTGTGAACTGGTCTCCCTGTGGAGGCAGAACGTCCAGGCCAGAATCAGGCTAGAGTTCTGCTTCTACAGGGAGACCAAGAACCTGGAGGCCTTCACCCAGCTATGGGGGTGTGAGGAAGGCCTGTGTAGGGTGACCCAGCAAGAAGAGCTGGTGTTTTTAAACCAGCTTGCATAAGTTTTACCTGGTTTTAGCTTTTTACAACACTTGTTTTAAATATGTAACCTTTTTTTTATCGTCTTTTAATTATTTATTAGACGATAAATTGTGAATAAAGTGTGTTTTTAAAAGTCAAAAAGTCTCTTTCCCTCTCTCTTTGCAGGTCTTCCATCTCCAGGCCTTCATGCTGCACGGACCTTGGCCTATGGCAAACTCAGGGTCCGCTGTCGGCACCTGCCTATACTGTTCATCTCTTTATAACAACCTGCTATGCTGTATTATGTATAAATATGATATGTTTGTATTTCTATGATTGTATTTTGTCTGTATTTCTTTGGTTTTATGATTGTATCTGTTCTCCCTCTCTCTCTCTCTTTATTCTCTCTGTCCTGTCTCCCTCTTTTATTCCTCCTTTACCCAGCCAACTTTCAGCAGGATGGTTCCCCCTTGTAAGCCTGGTCCTGCTCAAGGTTTCTTCCTGTTAAAAGGGAGTTTTTCCCTGCCACTGTGCTTACCTGGGGGTTCAGGCTCTGGGTTTCTACCTCTGTAAAGCACTTAGAGACAATTTTATTGTAAAGGGTGCTATATAAATAAAATTGAATTGAATTGAATCACTGTGCGGCATCATGTCGCTGAGCTGCATCGGGCCACATCACCTCATCCACATCGCAGGCTATATTGTCTCTTGCCAGGCACCGCGGGAAAAACGCCCTGGAATGCCGAATCCATCCTTGGAAGGCCTCCACTGGGACGTCAACACAGGCCAGCTCCATTGCCCTTAGGAGGTTCTCTCTAGTGTATGGTTGTCTGTCATAAACCTTCCATCTCCACGATGAGAAGAACTCCTCTATAGAGTTCAGGAAAGGGGAGTAGGGTGGCAGACAGACGCTTAAAAAGTGGTTACTGTTGGTGGTGAATCACTCTCTGATTTGGTTTGTTCTGTGGAAGCGGACATTGTCCCAAATGATCACATAAATGTGATGTGCGGGCCCAGGATGGTGTTGTTGGCGGTCCAGGAGGATGTCTCTTAGCTCCTCTAGGAAGGTGAGGAGACGTTGGGTGTTGTAAGACCCAAGGACAGCATGCCGGTGGACAAGCCCCTCCGAACCCATGGGTAATATTACAAAGAGTAATATTACCCCCCCGTTGGCCAGGAACCTCAGTGATGGCTCTTTGCCTTCGTTTTGTTGTAAAATTTGGGGTCCGGGCGTGTTCGTCAAAGAACTTACAGGAAACCAGAACTGTCAAGCAAGATTTATTCAGCACAATCATGGTCTCCCTGCAACACTGTGGCAACTCACAGAGTCCCGCAGAGGGGCAGGGGAGCCAATCAGCACGATCGATCGCGGACTCTTTTACTACACCGGAGCAACTCTCACGGTCCCACGTCGGGGCAAAAGAGTGCCTCTTCTTCCGCGTACAGGTCTCTTATACTTGACGCCCCTTCGGCGTATCTGCTAATTACGTGAAGACCATGCAGCATTGACGCAAGAACGCATGATCGGCGCCGCTGTGTATGGTCTATCACGAGTGATCCACGACTCCATATGTGATTGTCCTTGGCGAAGTAAGATATGCGGCGGTCACGTAGACACAGGACAGAAGAATACAGCCTTGTATGATTACGTGTACATCAACAATATAAAACAAATCTTCATTTTGCTACAGTTTCTGCAGGTTGAAGCCAGCCTCATCCAGGAAGAGCTACTCATGAGGTCTGGCCATCGCGTCCAACTGTAATATCCTCTGTGAAAATGTGAAAGTGCACAGGTGTTCAGAACAACAGTCAGTCAGGTAGCACAGCATTGTCCAGAAGTAATGTAGGCCACTGAGCAACACAGTATGTCCACTAACTGTACTGTGAACATGGATGTATACTTACTTGCACATACTCATAACGTAGGTCTTTGTGTCGCGCAGAGTTGCGGTCAGAGGGAACCCTATAGACCTGTTTCATCCGCATCTTTTGGTGCCAACTCAGTCTATTGTGGCCAAGCTGACATCATCAATGCTCTCAAAGTTGACATTATCGGCAATGACCTTGTCTCTGATCTCCCGGAGTCTGATGAGGTTGTTCTCATGAACCATATCCACAATGAGGGTTTCTTGTGCCGCTGTAAATATGGCAACCCTCCCACCTTTATGTGGCATTCTTTCAACTCTAAAGAAAGAAACATGTGTTGTCAATTGACATGTTTTACAATAACAACTGATTTGAAACCAATAGACTACTTTCACAGGCTTGTAAAACTGTATTGTGACAGAGAAAGCAATAGAGTACAATACCTGTTGTGTTGTCTGAATGCCCTGATAATGGTGGCCACGGTGAACCTACTCAGGTTTGGACAGACTCTTAGTCCTGCTTCAGCCATTGTCATGCCATGGACAATGACATGGTCAATGACTTTTTCCATGGCCAGCTCTTCTCCCTCCTCTGACTCGAATTCCTCTTCCCCTGACTCTGCCTTCATCCATTGTGTTTGTTTGGAATCTTCAGCAAACTGAACTTGCTTTTATACATGTGGTCACAGCATTAGCAACAAGTGTCGTTGTGTGTAATGAATGACGCCAGGTGTGTTCATTGTGTTCAAATATTGCTGACTGTGGCAAGCATTTTGCATCACATGAGCTTTCATTTGAGAATATGAGCAGAGTTCTTTTGCAACTTGTGTTTTAGCAAGGAAAAATGTGTTTATGAGAACGGAGGATTGTGTTTTGTGAATTGTGTCTTCATGTGAAATGTGTTTATGATATTGGAAAATGATGGCTAGATTTAGTAAATGTGTTTAGACAACTGGTCATTTGGTTTAGAGGATTGGCTTTTGTGTTTTAGCATTTGAGAAAAACTGTAATCTAAGAACAATGCAAAATACAAGTATTGCAAAATGCAATACTTTTTTTTGTATTTGAAAGCAGGACAAATGCCAATATGAATTTCCCAAACAAGTGAATTTCCCATGTTTGGGATGAATTAAAGTACTTCTATTCTATTCTATTCTATTCTATGTCAGCTGGAGGTTTGACTTGCTGGACCACAGGAAAGCGGCAATTATGAAAATGAATCTCAGTGTGCATCAGGAAATGTAATTTTATACTCTGAGACAGTGCATTATTTTTTATTAAATTCATATTTACATTGATATCATCAGTCTTTATAGAAGGTTAAGAGATATATCTGTGTAGATTCTCACTCATCCAGGTCATGGTTATCCAAAGTAGATCTCTCTGTGTCAACTGGACTGAAAGGTTTCCTTGAAAACGTTTCGCCCTCTCTCCATCCTCTGGAGAGAGGGCGAAACGTTTTCAAGGAAACCTTTCAGTCCAGTTGACACAGAGAGATCTACTTTGGTTAAGAGATATAGCTCTGTGTGTGTGTGTGTGTCTGTGTGTGTGTGTGTTTATTCTTGTACTTGCTACATACTGAGTACCAGAGGGGGCTAGTCAGGGGTCAGGGGGTTAGTTATGATGTTAGGGTTGGGGTAAAGGGCTAGTTAATTATTCATATGTATTCAGATCAACAATCGCCTTTGACTACATCGATTAATAAAGTTTTCAGAGGATATACACTTTACCAACGCAGAATGACATTGCTGCAGTTATTTTGTAACAATAGGTTAGACTATTTCATTTCAACTTTATGGATAACAGTGTCATTACTGCCTTTGATTGATTATCAATCTGTTTTGTTTTTTTTTTTTATTTTTCATTTTTTTTCAAGAGGAAATTCTGTCACTCTTTTGCTATAAATATTCATAGAGACAGCTTCTATAGGTTGTAATCTGGGTATTATACTGTATGTTTGGCTCCTTTAAATTTAGGATAAAGAACTGTATATCAACAGCAGTGGTA
Source organism: Pao palembangensis (assembly GCA_015343265.1). NCBI lineage: Eukaryota > Metazoa > Chordata > Actinopteri > Tetraodontiformes > Tetraodontidae > Pao > Pao palembangensis. Next base: position 2,887 of record JABWDL010002451.1, on the reverse strand, counting down.
TAAACATTAGTGTTATAACCTATATATACAGTATATAATATCCCCCATTTAAACACAGTGTGGTGACTCATGTGAGTCACGCGAGTCATGCGAGGATTACAGTGACAGAGAAGTTAGCCTGTTACCCCAGTTGCACAGGTGTACCGTTGTGTTTTAGATCATTTCGTTCATTTAGTAGGCCAGAAATGAGTGGCTTCACGGGCGTGGTTGTTCCTGTTTCTCTCACCCACTTTGCTGGACACATATGTGAGTCATGATTAATTTCTAAGTGCCTTTCTCACCCAGACAGAAGTTCAGGAGCCACTCTGTGATTCCTTATGTTTCCTTCTCTTGCTTATAGGGCTCTGTCCTTCCTTTTCACAGTAGAGACCCATCAACCCTTCACATTTATCCAAGCTATCACTTATAGTTCTGTCAAAAATTTTCAGACCCTAAAAGGGTTGATATAAGTAGACTCGTACTTGAGAATCAGGCAAAATCCTGTTTTCACTTTGTCATTTGCGAGTACTGAGAATAGAGAGGAGTGGATTTGCTTTTCGTACATTTATTTTAGTATAAAGTCTCAACATAAAATGTGCAAAGGGAAATGTAGCACTGCAAGAACACATCTGCATTGTTTTACAGCTGTGGTACAGCGGGAGAAGCTGATGACGATCCTGTTGGTCACTGTTTGGCCGATCAGAGGCACCTCCTCCCACCAAAAATGATCACAATACACTGACTGCAGAGTCCCTTGGTGTGAGTGAATGGTGTGTGTGCGGTGCGCTGTGATTGATGCAAAATGCGTGTTGGTGCCTGTATCGCAGTGCTGGGATATGATCCAGCAGCCACTGATAAAGATGGATGGATGGATGGATGGATGGATGGACAGAGGGAGGGAATGATTTCCCTCCCTCCCATATTGTGCCATATTGTCCATATTGAATCTGAGAGGCTTTATAGGGCTCTCAAACTACTGAATGGCACAAAAAATCCTTTTCTATTCCAGGGCTACCAATGAAATCCTTTAGAAATATATTTAGACCTCTTAATAGAAAACTTTTATCGCCAGTGTGCAATTATTTGAAGTATAAATGTTCACATTGTTCAGGTCTATTTAACTCATTTTACCTCTCGTTATTTCAATAATTCACACTCTGTTATAGGTTAATAGTATGACTGTCAAAACAAACGTGAATGTATTTAGGTTCTTTCTCGGAATGAATGCAACAATTTTTAAAAATGCAATAAACACACGCTAAACCCAACATGCCAATGTTTGAGCCAATGGACAGTGGAGCGCAGAGGGGAGATGAGCCTTGTGCTTGTGCAGTGATATGAAATATAACAGCCAGAAGAACCCATTGGTCCATTTACTAGGTTTGAGTATAAGAAAACCAGAGAGTGAAACGTTAATTTCAACAGAGTGTGTAACTGTTCTCGGTAAGGATCCAAGAGTGACACGATGGCAGATAAAAAACATCTTTTCCACATAGGCAAGCAGTCCCATAAACGAGAACAGAAAGCAGGTAAGTTCACCTGGGAGCAATGACAGAGGCAGGTCAGGTACAAACAGGACAGCAAACACAAACTACGATCCAGTAAGGAGTCCAACAAAGTCCAGTGTTTATATATTCTGGGGCTAATTGGATAACAAGCTGCCAATGTGGCTGATTAGTGGGTGTGCCACAGGTAAAGAGAAGCGGAAAAGCACAGGGTGTCAGCAACAGGAACGGATTAGTCGGTGCTGGAGGCGCGGCAGGTGTGGAGGGATTGCGCGGACGAGACGGAAAGGGGAAGGCAACAGCCGTAGCAGACTGGCAGCCGTGACAGAGTGATTTGTGCACACTACGGGAATGAGGTCTCAGACAGGAAGTTTTATCCTTCCAAAACAGAGGACTTATAGTTTGGAGGACAGTATAATAGTTGATAAAAAGGCCCTCCAATTTAGAACTGCTGATTATGCTTCTTTATTTGAACAAAACAAGTCCAACCCCATGTTTCTTTTCAGCACTGTGGCTAATCGATATCACTTTCTCTCTGGCTACGGGCTTCCACTGTCAGTTTGCTTCTGTTCCAAGCTCCGCTGTCAGATCGGAGGAGACGACACTGTCCCGTGTAAAACCACTGACCAATTGTACATTACCAACGGTAAGAGGAGCTTCATTTAAGTTTTAGAACCGGCAGCAAAATGACGAGACGCCAGTGCGTCTGCGGGACTCGCAAATGCAACAAACTGTTTGTTCTCGGTTAGGTGCTAATGGTTACTTGTCTTAATACATTTTAATATTATTCAAAAGCTGCCAGCCTCAGAACGAAATAAGATAAATACAACTTACCTTTTACATCTTCTCTGACTCTTAGGGGATGAGGGTTGTCGTTATCGGAGCGAATCTGACTGCCACTGTCAAACTGCATGTGTGACTGTCGCAGGCTGAGTTGACACGTGCTGTCAGTTGCAACAGTGTTGCACGCGGACTAAGTTGTATCTGAGGAGGCGACAAATACTAAGGAAAATGCCCTTAACCTCCTACATACATTAAAAAAAATTAAAAAATGCTCCATTTCTTGTTTTCTGATTTCAGTTTCAAAATTGAAAATAGAATGAATGGTAGGTACATAGACCATTATCTTTCATTCAGGTCATTGTTGATCTCTGTGAACAACTGGACATTTTGCCTTCCAGAAGGTCTTGTTAAAAAAAAAAAAAAACAAAAAAAAAAACAAGAGCCCTTTTCCATTCAAATATAGCCATAAAATTGGATTTTGCATTGTTTTTCTATTACAGATAGAGAATGAATGGGGGCACCTTATGTCAAAACGATGATTTATGGCAGGTCACCGAAAGGTCACCTATGAGGGGAGGGGTGGGGGGGTGCAGGTGCAAGGGTGGGTGGGGAGGAAATGG
>JABWDL010000220.1:0-30137 GCA_015343265.1 Pao palembangensis | reverse complement strand
AGTTTTTCCTTGCCACTGGGGGTTCAGGCTCTGGGTTTCTACCTCTGTAAAGCACCTAGACACAATTGTATTGTAAAAGGTGCTATATAAATAAAATTTCTTTTCAGATAAGCTTTACTATTTTAAAGAGGGGAAATAAAGATCAGACCCAGGAGTGCGCTGCCGAAACCCAGGGTTGAACCAGGGGCTTTTAGAGCTTCAGTCTAACACTTTCCCAACTGAGCTATTTCGGCTACTCATGAGTACTTCAACCACAAGATGGCAACACCAGAGCATGCCAAATGGCTAAAATACAAAAATTTGGTTCAATAACAATAAAACACTTTCACCGTGACCATCAACAACACTGTTAACACACACTGTAAACCTGAATACGTTACCACAACTCAAAAAAGTGAGGTAATCATTTGCCTAAATTTTTTCAAGCTGATGAACTTAAAAGTCACATTTTTTCAGAACATAAAATTTTGGATTATTTGATAACTGTTGGTAACAGTCAACTCAAATATTTGCAGTTGATTTGACTAAGACTTTTCTGTTAAGGCAACTCAATTATTAACATTTACTAAGAATTAAAGTTTTAAGTGTTCAAACTACAGGAATAAGTTTACAGAACCTAAAAAGTCCACAACCATATCATTTTTATGTTAACTTTACTCAATAATTATTAGTTTGTGTAATCATTTTTTTAAGTTATTAACCAAATATATTGTGTTCATAAACTTAAAACCATGGGACTCAACATTTTTGAGGCAACTTATTACCTTAATTACATTGAGCATTGCCAATAATGTATTCTGTATATTTCTATGCAATAGTGACAGAAACACTTTTTAATTTTTTTGTGCGAAACATGTAAATTGACAATAAAGAAATCTTGAATATTGAATAAGACACCAACTTCAACTTCAGTTATGAGAAACTGCTACACTGAAAAAAAAAAATTATTAACATTTACTTAGAAAAATCCTCGTAAGTTTTTGCACGATGACTTTCTAATTAATTTTTACTACTCTAAATTAAGTAAATCCCATTTGCCTTTATCAAGTAAAATATAAATGGAATTTGTAAATAAATCTTACAATGTGATTTATTTACACTTGGTTTTGTGAAATAATGAAGTGAGGTTTATGTGATTTTTTAATACTTGTGTGCGTGTGTGTGTATCATAGAAATAATGAGTAACTTTTATGTGTGCTAATCATTTACATTAATGGATTACTTTAATAAATGTTACTTATATTTTATATGTTCTACCAGTATATTTACTCTTATTACTGAATAATAGTTAAGCAATATATTTGTGTAAAAAGTACTACATTTGTTACATTTTACTGAATTAATATGAAAAAATCAATAACATAAAAATGCCAACATTTAACTTTTTTATTGACACAGCTGTGAGAAGATAGATCAAGATAGAACATTAATCCACGAATCACATCTCCACGTCTCATCTCAACTGTCTGGTCCTGTAAATAGACAGGGATTTATTAATGGTAAAAAAAAATACAAATAAAAATATTTAATGCACTCAGCACAAGTTCAAGACAAGTTTAACTGTGACCAAGTAAACACACCTGTCTCTCTTTGTCCAAAACAGGTCTCAGTTTTGCCCCAATAGCGCCACCCTTCTTCCCAAGTACAGAAAGCAATTTTGGAGTGTAACTGTCCAGGTTGAACATGAAGGTCTGTCAAGGGGAATGGTGGTTATTCTCCCAAACTCTTCTTTTATCTATCAAGACAAAAACAGCAGAACAATATAAGTTTTAAACATAAACACAAATGTTAAAACCATTTAAAAAAATTGGAATTAACCTACCCCAGCTTCGGTAAACAGCGCTGGCCACTTTTCTTTGAAGACATCAGCAGCTGGACTGTTGGTCACCACCTCCAGTCTTCGATAGGAGAATGTTTGGGCCATTTTTGTATATATCACCCTGTTATTGTTTTTCTTTTTAATATCTTCAAGTAGCTCAGTTGTTCGTTTGCTCCAGTAGTTTGGCAATGATCTCTGGACAAATGGGCATGAAGCGAATTTAAACTTTTGAATGCACTTGGGCAGTCTGAATACAAGCAGGGTAAAGACCAACCATGGCCTGAGAATTTATGTGTCAATCTGTAATGTTTTAGGAGTGTTAAAAGTGTTGCTGACCTAAAATTGCAAAGTTAACATAACCATTTCATCTTAAAAGCCTACTGTTACTCTCTTGTGACGTCTACATTCTCCATAGACAAAATTACAAAAAAATAAAAAAATAAAAACTTAATTTAATCCAGGTATTAAGTTGGCAAACAATAAATAATGTTTATAGTTAATCAGGAGACCGCTATGACGTACATATAGCGGTCATTACATAGCAGTGGTCTCCTTCAAGGCATGGACATACCGTAAAACAGCTGATGATGCTGCACGCAGTGATACGAAGAGAGGGAAAATAGTGCTGGGTGATTTTGTGGCCAACAATTTAAGAAGCAAGTGTATTACTCGTTTGAACACATGTTGTTAGGAGCTAAATGGCTTTATCCATGTGACCCAGCAACTAGACAGAATTACTTTCTGCAACAGCGAAACCGGGCCGGAACTCCAAACACAGGATGCAATGGGAGAAATGTCACTGCTGATAAACCACACTGAATGATCTCATACAACTTTATGAAGAATAACCTGAACTATGCCTCTAAGTCACTAACAAGTACTTATTTTATATTATGTAAACAGTTCATCAAAGTACTAACATGTTTTAGATTTACCATGGTTAGTCACCCCAAAGAGTTTCCATGTATGGTCTGTTTTTGTATCTTCACCAAAAAGAAGCTGAATTGCTGGTTTGCAGTTTCGTTCAATGCAACAAGGTGTTCAGTAAACATTTTCCTGCATTTGTCCTTAGCTACTTTTCAGTCCATCTCCACAATTACCTATGTTCTCTGGTAAATTGGCTTGTTCATGTTCACACATGATCTTCTGTTTTCTACTTCACTGTGAGACCCAGGTCTGTTATTTCAAAAATGGGCTGAATCTGGAATGGGGCTTGTTAAAGAAGAAAATTTGTGTATCTGTCCCATTCTGGCGTGTTAGATCGTGATTAGTATCTCTTATTCTTTCATTAAGGAGGAGTCAGAGGAGCCAGGAGCTTGATGCAGGTTGCAGTGTCCTCCATTGTCATCAGCTTGACCATGACACAAGTCCAGTTCACTACCAGCTTGTAATGTCTCCTGGTCGTCATTGAACGTGAGGTTGTCTCTCTGTCCCCAGATTTTAAGATGCCTCTGCAATGTTTGGATTGATCTAGCACTTCACGCCAGCTATCCTGAGGAGCACTGACCAAATTTTTGAATTCATTCAAAAGATTTTATTTTTGGCCTGTGGATGGTGATAAACTGTCACCCAGGTTACAGACCTCAAGAATGACTTGGCTAAGTACATAAGTATGGGGAAAAGAATTAGGGCAGTTCAACAGCCCATACAGCCCAGTCAGACTAACGCCGTAAGTCGAACGCCTAAAAGAGTTGTCTTCATTGGGTGTGGTTGTGGACTGGTTTTAGGTTCTGTAAACTTATTCCTGGGTGGTTTGAAAACTTAAAACTTTAATTTAGAATCTTTCAAAACATGATATCTCCAGTACAGTTCAAACCTCCAACACACTCAGACAGAAACTATCCATCCTAAAAGACAAGACACCAAGACACAACAAAGCAATGCTGTCTATGCTGTACAGTGCCAGGAGGGGAATGCAAGGAACTGGTACATTGGGGAAACCACAACAGCCCCTCCATAAACGAATGGCCCAACACAGACGTGCCACTTCTTCAGGACAAGACTCAGCAGGACACCTACACCTAAAAGAAAGCGGACAATCCTTTGAGGACAGTCAGCACGTGCTGGCCAGAGAAGATCGCTGGTTTGAGAGGGGTGTCAAGGAAGCCATCCACGCCGGTTGGAAAACCATCTTGCAAACAGAGGAGGTGGACTAAGGCACTTTCTGTCACCCACGCACAATGCAGTTCTCCACTCTTTCACGGCATTCCAAACATTCACGCTGCTCTGACCAGACCTGAGACTCACTAACATGTGACCTAACAGACAAAGGGAAGCACCCCAACCAAACTAGATGAACGCACTTGCCAACCACCCTGCCAAGGACTCAAGTGACCACCCGGCCATTAACATGCCACAATGGTCACAGGGCTATATTTCAAGCTCTGCCCAGCAAACTTAGAACTGAAGAAGTTTCTGGAGAGGCGAACATTTTCAAGGAAACCTTTCAGTCCAGCTTTGACACAGAGAGATCTACTTTGGATAACCATGACCTGGATGATGAGAATCATACAGACATTAACATGTGACCTAACAGACAAAAGGAAGCACCCTAACTGAACTAGATGAACGAATTTACAACCACCCTTTCTGCCAAGGACTCTCAGGTGACCACCCAGGCCATTAACATGCCAATGGTGGTCCAGGCTATATTTCAGTTTGCCCCAGCAAACTTAGGAACTGAAGAAGCTCTCTGGAGAGAGGGCGAAACGTTTTCAAGGAAACCTTTCAGTCCAGTTGACACAGAGATTCATTTGGATAACCATGACTCTGATGAGTGAGAATCTACACACAAGGTGTTGGATGGTGTGCCTGTGTCTGTAAAACACAAATGCAAGAAAACTCTAGTGGTGGATGTGGGAGATTTATGCAACATGGAGGCAATGTTTGGTGATGTTGCACAAAAACCTAGAATTCAGGAATTTGAAGATCAAAAGATGTAAATTAATCGGGCAGATCGGTGTTGATCATAGAAAAAGAATCAAAAGATTTAAAGAATAAAGGTCAAAAGTTATATACTATAATAGTTATATAATATAAAGCAACTTCACTGGCCATGTGCACAAAAGTGCACAAGATTGATTAACCTTCAAACACGCACTCACAGCCCTGGGATCAACCAGAAGACTTTGAACTGGTATGAAGTAACTTTGTATGATTGTGTTTGATTGAGCTAACCAAAGATTAAAGATTAAATTTAAGTACTTTTATTGTCAAACAGTCCTACTGAATAGTCATGGTAAAATGTTCTAATAGTAGAAATGTCTGATAGAGAAGTCTTATTTCCACCTGCTGTATAAACTGATGGTCACATTTACTGTTCAACATTTGCTATTATTTGCATTATCTAATGTTTGGCATTTCCATGCAAGTATCGCTTCAACATCCCATGTCATTCACTGTTTAATATTCGCCATTAACTATTGGTTAAGTAATCATGTTATAGAGCTGTTAATAAGTGTTATATATGTGCAAATCTGATACGAACAGTAAAATGTATGTTCTGTTTATCTCCAAGGGTATCAACCTTTCCTTCCTAGATTCCTAAACTATTACTCAATTAAATTGGTGGACGAGAGGAAAACTGTTGTCCTCATCCTTCAACGTTGATCGCTAGGCCTTTTCGTTTAAATGGCTATGGTCGCAGAAAACCCACACAACTTGACAGTGCATTTTTTGTCTACTCATCAGAAAAAGGTTCTAGAGCAACAAAAGACGAAAGAGGAAGCGGCTACTCTCCTGACTAGACTGCAGCTGGAGGGGAAGCAGAAAAAATGCAGGGATGAGAAAGACACAGTTTGCTACAAATGATAGCCACCATCTTCCCCTTCAGTCCAGGCCTCCACTCTCAGGCTCCAGGTACCATATGTTTCTGATAACCCAGGTCCTCCACAACACTACACGACCCTACACCTATCTCTTACCCCCACCCATCAATACACACATGCACCTACCCCACAGGGGCGAGGGACAGGTCGAGGAAGAAATCAGATCAGAGGCAGAAGAGGTTTTGGGAGGTGCCCTGCCATGATGTGATGCTCCGTCACAGGTGTGAGGCCACCACACTGGGCCAGGGAATGTCCATCCCTACACCCCAGCAGCCGCCCAGCCACAGCCACATCTCACATCAGGAAGCCAACGAATGCCGCCCCTGAGGACACCACAGTGGAAAGACAGTTCCATTAGAGGTGCCATGCCGTCACTGGAGTAGGGGCCAGTGGCCAGCCACTACCTAGTCTCCTAGAGGAAGATACACCTACGTTCCTGGTAGACACTGGAGCCACCATTCTACTCAAATAGTGACACCCTCTTCTCTTAAAGGAGACACAGCGACTGTGCTGGAATTTGAGGGAAAACAAAAGACTAAGCCATTGACGATGACCCTGGGTTCACAAACGCTGACGCACTCATTTTTGCACTCACCCACATGCCCTGTGAACCCGATGGGCAGGGACCTGCTACATCGGTTCCGAGCCATGATCCAATGTGATCCACAAGGAAATTTAGCCACCCTGCCAGGAAAACCGGCAATGCGCTGCTCCAACTGGAGGACTGGAAAGCAACATCAGATGTGGCTGGGCACATCACAGACTATGGCGACACCCATCGCTGACATTTATTGGGCGGCACTCACAACTGACTCTTTGCATTCATGTTCAGTGCTCCACCTCTATCATCGGTGGCATTCCTTCATCGAAGGTCTAGGCATTTATTTTCCCCCACCAGATCCACCACACTGCACCCTAAATGATGACACCTCACAAGATCTGGAATATCAAGCAAGATATTTCTCATGACTACAGGGACAGCATTGGAAAATTAATACAACAGGGATTTTGCGGTCCTCAGGGAGTTGCTGCAGCCGTTGTATTAACACCTGAACAGCGTGATTGGTATCAATTGGCTAACTCTGCATTTCCACATGTTTCACTTGCTCTCTCCCCTCATCACCAAGCCAAAGAACTTGGAGCTATGGTAAAAAAGGCTCCATCAGTTACTGATGGAGCCTACACACCGTCTGGCAGTTTTCCGCTCAGTGTTTGATCCCAGGTTTTTGTATATCAAACATTTTACAACAGATAATGCTATATTGGAGCATCTAAGCCTTTATAATACTGAAACAGACCCTTAGCAGGGCTGCAGCACTCACTATCCCTAACTACAACTTACCATTTTATTTGGATGTTTCTGATAAGCCTAAGACTGTTGCCGCAGTGCTATATCAGAAAATAAAGGGGGAAAGGAAAGTACTGCTATATGTAAGTGTACTATTGGATGGACTAGAACAAAAAGCACCCCCATGTGCAAGATTTGCAGCAGTATTGGCAAAAGTAATACAAAAAAACAGCTCACTTGGTCATGCATCATCCCTTAATAGTCACAACATCACATAGTGTAGTAGCATTTGTGGCATCAGCAGCTTTCACCATGACATCAGGAAGGCAAAACAAAATTATGGTACAGTTAAACTCACCACCTAAAAAGAGGTAATCTGACGTCCTGTGGTTTTGCAGCTTGTTGCTGACTGTTTCTAAAAAGACCTTCCTCTCTGCACCGTCGTTTGGATCATAAATGTTCATAAAAACAATATTAAACTTGTTAAAACCAGCTTCTAAAAGCAGAAACCTCCCAGGGATGATGTGTTCCACTTTGAGGGAGGCCGGGGTGAAAGTCTTGGAGAGCAGGATGGCCACCCCCGCAGTGACAGCCGTGTGATGGCTGAGGAACACGCCTCCTCCCCACTCTCTGCTCCACCAAGGCTTGTTCTCCTGGTCACTGTGGGTCTCTGGTAAAAAATAAAACATCAATGTGCTTTAGCCTTGCTGTTTCATAAATGACGGCTCTTTTCCTGGTGTCCCCCTTCAAAGGATGACCCCCTTCATGTTTTTGGTCTCTTGGAGGAAAGTTTTTACCATCCGTGCCGTGTACCGATTCCCTCCCTGGCTGACTGGCTGGCTGGCTGGTCCCTGGGAGTGGGACAGGTTGCTGTCGTCAGACACACAGTCCTCACCCTCACTGCTGTCTGACCACTCAGCATTCCTTCGTGTTTGCCTGCTGACCTTCGCCCTAACGTCATCGCTCTGTTTGCTGCTTCTGCGTTTTTTGTGAAGAGCCAGCAAACTCCTGCTCCATCACTCCCTCAGCCCCACCTGTCTGCCCCTCACTCATGCCACCTACCTGCACCTCACCCACTTCACCTGTCTGCTCCTCACCTGTCTGCCCCTCAGTCTTATCACCTATCTGCACCTCATCTACTTTACTTGTCTGTTTTTCACCTTTTTGTCTCTCACCATGTCACCTAACGGCACCTCACCCACCTGTCTTCACCTGTCTGTTCCTGACCTGTCTGCCCCTCACATCCTTCACCTTCCAGCTGCTCTTCCGTTAACATATTTTCATGTCTTTCAATTGACATATTTGTTTGTTCTTTCTGAACCTGACCAGTCTCACCCTCTTGCTTATTCAATTCTTCTTTCTTAGCTCCCTGATCATCTTCATGTCTCGCAGCACTCACACCATGGGGAACACCGGCACTGGCGATCTCCGTAGCCGCACTTATCGAGGATCATATATACCTGCCTACGATGGGAGACTACGTGCTTTAAGAGCAGAGATCTGCATGCAGACAACACCTTTTTAATCGGTGTTGTTATCTTCCCATGTCTGAACAGCTCTGCGCACAGAAACTCAACATTAATGAACGGAGGAATGTTTAACAGGGTGATCTTGGTTGCAGGCCGGCTCAGCGGCAGAACCTCCTCAAACTTTCCTCCAATGCTGAGCCCTCTCTCAGCCCTTTCTCCACAAACAAAACCACCACACCTTTCATTCAGGCCGCGGATTTCACTGAGCCATGCCCGATTACTTCCCCCATGGTGAGGACTACCTCCTCCACGGTGTGCGTCAACCCGGCACCCACTTTGATGCCGTGTCTCTGCGACAACCGGGAGAGATCCCCACCGCTCACCGCCAAGGTGCAGGGAACACCAGCCAGCCAAACAATGGCAAACCGGTAAACATTCCCCTTTTGTTGTCTGTTTCTTCAGTGGTGTGTATCCAAACGTGGAAGAAATAGCAGAATCGAGTGACGGTTTGAGACCAAGTTTTATTCGAAGGTTCGGGCGAATACAACTCTCAGCATGTACGCCGGCAGCTAACCAGTCGAAAGACAACAAGCAGGAAAACATTCTTGTTTTTATACACTTTTTCATGGTTTCATGTTTCCTCCCTATGGGAGGAACTTCTGACATCCCATAATAGTTGCATATGCATAATCATTACCTCATAAGCTCAAAAAAGTAGCTCATTGTCTGGATCGGCCTCCCACAATTTGTCTTTCCACTCCATCTTTTATCTGCCCTGTACCACCTAGTGCCCATCTTCTATCTTGTGTTTGCTATAGGCCACAATGACCTGCCTCCCTTCATCCAGTCTCCGGGCACTGCCTCACTCCAGGCCTCACCAGTACATCACATCAAACAATATCAAACAACTGAGCAATACATGAGCAATATGAAAATCCCACACTCTCAGCTCGCTTAACGAGCTGAGAGTGTGGGAAAATACAATCATAGAATCATAGAAATACAAACATATCAGACATAATACATATATGCATAATACAGCACAGGCTGACAGTGGACACTTTGTTAGAGGCCGAGATCAATGCAGCATGAAGGTCTGGAGATGGAAGACCTGCAGAAAGATACAGAGAGAAAGACAGAGAAGAGGGGGAGAGAGACACAAGTCCAGCTGGGACTCACCACCTCCCTGTGCAACTGGCTAGACTTTCTGACGGGGAGACCACAGGCAGTTCATGTCAACAGCAACACCTCCAGCACCGTCTTGCTGAACACAGCGGCCCTCAAGGATTTCCGCCTCCTCTTCACTCTGCTGACCAACGACTGCACACCTACATCCAGCTCCAACCTCTTCATCAAATTTGCAGATGACACAACTGTGCTGGGTCTCATCAACAACAACGATGAGACAATCTACAGGAGTGAGGTGGGCCGCCTGGCCATGTGGTGCAAGGACAACAATCTCCACCTAAACATGGAGAAGGTGAAGGAGATTGTAGTGGACTTCAGGAGAGAGCACGCCCAGCATCCTCCGCTAACCATTAATGGTGCTGCAGTGGAGCAGGTGAGTAGCGCAAAGTTCCACATCTCCCAAGACCTGTCCTGGAACACCAACATCACATCTCTCGCCAAAAAAGCTCAACAGCGACTCTAATTTCTGCAGAAACTGAGAAGAACAAGAGCCCCGACCCCCATCATGTAATCTTTTTACTCAGCTGCAACACCGTATGGTATGGAGCCTGCACCATTTCCTGCAGCAAGACTCTGCAGTGCACTGTGAGAGCAGCTGAGAAGATCATTGGTGTCTCTCTTTCCTCCCTTCTGGACATTTACCACATTTACCACAAGTCACCAGGATTACAGGTGGCCCCACCCACCCATCTCACAGACTCTTCCGCCTGCTGCCGTCGGGGAGGAGACTGCAGAGTGTCCAGGCCAAAACCAGCAGGCTCAAAGACAGGTTTTTCCACTAGGCAGTCAGGATGTGGATAATGCTGATGATGGGCGAGATCAGACTGTCATTTTGAAAGAGTTGCTGTTGTTTAGGGGAATCGAGGTTTTGTTTCCAAATCACGACAGAGACAACCAGACCACTTAAAAGTTAAGATAAATTGCTGGATAGAGCTAATCTAAAGAAAAGCCTCACACTGGAAAACATGGGCATCGCTGCCACTACCTTTCACATGCAGAGCAAGCACTCTACCATTTGAGCTAATTCCCCTTGAAAAGTCATATAAGAACAGTCCCATGTGGTCAGAGTCTGATACGATACCATTTACCGATGATTAAAATGTAGTTGAAAAAAAAAATCCTTTGCAGAAAAACTTGAAATCAGCTGCTCAACTTCAGTTAATGCCAAAATGACATCATTCAAAACTGCTTTTTTGATAAACTGTAGACCTCTGACTCAAATAAAAGATGATCTAATGTCTGTTTTTCCTGCCAGTTGTCAGTTGGACATGTTTTTGTTGTTACATAGCAGTTCCATTTGACAACTGCCCGAACTGCTAGTCTACCTACAGATGCTACTTTATATTTTAAATGTATTTGATGAAGTAGGATTTTGTTTAAACTCCATTGAGAACTTTTTTCCTTGTCAGAGCTCAAGGTCAGAGTACAAGATAGACGTGTCTGCAAAAGTGACCTTTTCACTTGGCAAGGCTTCCATGACCTGTCTTCAGAAAAAAGAAATCACTGACACAATGTCAGTAGGATTTGAACCCACACCTGCAGGGGAGACTGTGACCTAAACGCAGCGCATTCGACCACTCAGCCATCCTGACAAGCCTGACCAGCTCCTGGCAACACTGTGGGCCATCTCCTTCTGTTGTAAGCCAGCCTCATGTTCATTCAAGCTGCCTTGTTTTTACATTGTTGAATAGCATTCAGATGCTTCTCCCGGCCTGATGTCGCAGTGCGAAAGTCAATTTGCCAAAGACAAGAATGCTGAGTTAAACCAATAAATGTGATTTTTTTTTTCTTTTAGATATGAAGCCTAACCTCTTCAGACCAGTACTGAAACTACAGTGCTGCTAAAGTTCCTTCCATTAACTTCAGAGGTCTGAAGTCAGAGCAACAGCAGAGTTGTCAGCATTCCAGTTAAAATAGGGGGTGTGGAATCAATGGGTTTAAAGTTGTATCTAAGAGGTGTTACAAAGAATGGAATGTGCTGAAGGACTTAGACTGAGGTCCTGACCTTCCTTTAACCTTACAATGTTTCTAGGAGTTAGACATTCAATTAGGAAAGTTAGATAAACCAGGAACTATAAAACAGGAAGTGTGGAAGTGTGGAATGTGAGGAATATTTACGATGAGCAGATGGTCATTCACATGGGGGCCAGAGGAGCCCCCAAAGCCAAAAAAAGATGATGAAATAATAATGTCACACTGACGTCTATAGACGTTAATTCGATTCGAACGCTCACTACCACTGACGTCTACAGACGTCAATTACGTCATTGTTTTTTTTACCGTGGGTTGCTAGGAAACAGCCTTTGATCAAAGATCAGCATTTTTAAATGAGTATTTAGTGTCCTAATCTCCTAGATGGCGGTGCCGCAATTCAAGGCGGGTGTGCCAACCGCTAATCTGAGAGATCTAGACGACGAGGGAGAGCTGGCACGGCGTTTGAAATCTCGGAAGTTGAAGCAACTCAAAATCGAACGATTTTTCAGTGCGGTGGTTCGGTGGTGAGTGGCGAGAATGAAGAATACGGCGATCACGGAGAGGTGGAGCTCAGGAGACACAAGTCACGGACAATGAACGCGGGCCTATCGGACGTTGTTCGCCAAGATAATGGTGTGTTGTGCCGTTGTGCCTGTTTTCCCTCAGCCCAACTCCAGAGGAGCTCGGATGAGCTCGATTCCGATTCTTCGGACTCGAGCTCGGGGCTGCCATCTGGATCAAGCGAGAACAGCACAGCCTCGTCTCCATAATGACGTGAAAGATGTAAGAACTTCTGACTAACTTGCATGAACGTAATTTCCTCTCACGAATTCAGAATCAGAATCAGACAGGCCACAGGTATTTTATTCATTTACTGTCTAATAATAATAAAAAAAAACTAATGTGGCGCCAGTCCTGTCGTGTCCCCTTGCACACAGGAGCGTGCTACACAACTTAGCACACAAACAAGAAATTCACTGTTTTGGGGGTACACACACACACACACACACACACACACACACTATGCATAACTGGATTGAAGTGGTTTGGATTCTTTGTTTTCAAATGTCAAAATTGTACATAGTTCTATATTTGTAAATCAATTATTATGCCATCGAAACCCATTTTTCAGTGTTTTTTAAGGAAACTAACTTGAGGTATCACTAAAACAAAAAATATTTGCATTAAAGTTATGCATGACAGGTTTCTTTTCACAAAAAGCTCGTTTTCTCCAATGTTTGGTCAGAAACAGGTGTTTTTGCTGAAACTTAGCTATGTTCTACTGCTCATAACTAAAGAATGGAAAAAACAAACTTTTTTTCTGGTGAAAGAAGAGAGTTCAGTCTTTCTTTTGGTCGTTCCAGTGTTTTTATAGTCATGGCAGGCAATATTCTGTGGGCCTTGGAAAATCAGTCAAACTGTTCTAAAACCCTGGCGGTGTGGGCTTCTGTTCTTGGAACCAGCCGGTGGTTAAAGAGATATAAATAAATGGGTAAATAAAGCCAAACTAGCGATCTGTAAGGTTAAGAAGCTGATAAAACAAAAGAAATAAATGGGACACAACCATATAGAAAACAACAGAAAACCTATGTGCAAATATGAAGTGGAACTCTCAGGGCTTAAAAGTTTCGTTCGTTCCTTTTATTGTTGATGGGGCTGAACCTTCAGCTAAAGCCTACTGATTTGGGCTAGGGTTACACAAACAGAAAGTTATACAAATCACACCGCAGTGAGGACGCGGGTGGTTCTGTAAGTCTAACATTAATGGTGGTTCCGGACCTGGCATTGAGGAAGAGAGAGAATGTGAAGAAA
This sequence comes from Pao palembangensis, assembly GCA_015343265.1. Lineage (NCBI taxonomy): Eukaryota > Metazoa > Chordata > Actinopteri > Tetraodontiformes > Tetraodontidae > Pao > Pao palembangensis. The sequence goes on along the minus strand of JABWDL010000220.1, from coordinate 16,760 downwards.
GAATGTCTATCTCTGACACTGCTACCTGGAGACTAATAGCACCAGTCTGGAGGATGAAGGTCTTCAGGACCGCAGCAATGAAGGGCAAGATGGAGCGAACCCAGAAATTCATGGCAGCCAGGAATAGCGCTGTGGGATGGTAACAAAATGGAACAAAGAAAACCCATCCTTGCCTTGAGCAAACCATTGGAGATCCCTCTGGGCAGACCCACAGCATCAGACTGTAGCAGCAAGACTTACAACACAGCAGAATACATAGACTTGTACTTGCATAGATTCCATGAATAACCTGCAGCTGATCCAGAATGCTGCAGCCAGAGTTCTCACAGGAATCAGCTCCAGGGAGCAGATCTCTCCAGTTTTAGCTTCTCTTCACTGGCTTCCGGTGAAATCTAGAATAGATTTCAAGATTCTCTTTCTAACATAGGCTCGTCCTCCCAGAAAATTTTGATGAGTTCTGGGAGCTACATAAGTAAACCTGCACTCTGTGATCTGAGGGTTTTTTTTAGGAATATACGGAACTATGAGATCCTGCAAGTATGATGGTGATAGTCCATTGAGAGCTTTATATGACAAAGCAGTCAATATCTGCAGTAGTAACATTTAGATCAGAATGATCTGTTGCACCAGTAGGAGGCGCTAGAGCAGAGGTGGGCAAACTAAGGCCCGATAAGGCCTCAGTTCTGTTCTTTACGTGACCCTTGGCGGATTTGTAAAAACATTCCAAAGTAGTTTTCCAGGATGACCCCCTTCATGTTCTTGGTTTCTTGGAGGAAAGTTTTTATCATCCTGGCTGTGTAGTCTTTGCCCCCCTGGCTGACTGGCTGGCTGGCTGGTCCCTGGGAGTGGGACAGGTTGCTGTCGTCAGACACACAGTCCTCACCCTCGCTGCTGTCTGACCACTCAGCGTTCCTGCGTGTTTACCTGCTGACCTTCGCCCCAACATTATCGCTCTGTTTGCAGCTTCTCCTTTTTTTTGAACTGCCAGCAGGTTCCTGTTCCATCACTCCCTCATCCCCACCTGTCTGCCCCTCATTCATGCCACCTACCTGCACCTCATCCACCTCACCTGTCTGCTCCTCACCTGTCTGCCCCTCACCTCCTTCACCGTCCACCACCTGTTCCTCCGTTTCCATATTTTCCTGTTTTTCCTCTGCTGTGTGTGTTCGTTCTTCCTGAGACTGGCTATTTAAGTTCTCTTCTTTCGCTCCCTGATCGTTCTCATGTCCTGCAGGTCTCACGCCAGGGGGGACGCCGGCAACACAGCCGCGGCAGTAGCCGCCGCTTGGCGCGATGCAGCGCGGGGCTCGGAGCGCTGCTCCCCGGACCTGCCCGGGGCTCCGCCATCCCGGCCTCGCTCCTCAGCGGTGGTACCGGCGTCGGCTCGGAGCGGACACATTTTAATGATGTGTCCCTCCTCTCCGCAGCCGAAGCACTTCATGGCTGCTGAGGAGACGAAAAGCACGTAGTCGAACCCTTCAACCTGACACGGAGGTGAACCTCCAGGTCCTCGCCCCGGTTGTTGAGGATCATATAAACCTGTCTACGGTGGGAGACTACGTGCTTTAGGAGCGGAGACCTGCACCCGGACAGAACCTTTTTGATCGGTGATACAATCCTTCCGTGTCTGGACAGCTCCGCACACAGGAATTTGTGGCTTATGAACGGAGGAACGTTCGACCGGGTGATCTTGGTAGCAGGCCGGCTCAGCGGCAGAACCTCCTCGAACATTCCTCCAATACTCTCTCCACCAGGAGATTGGCCTGCTCCACCTTCTCCACAAACATGACTACCACGCCGTTCATCCGGGCCGCGGATTTAATTGAGCCGTGCCCCATAACTTCCCCCACGGCGAGGGCTACCTCCTCCACGGTGTGCATCGACCCGGCACCCACTTTGATGCCGTGTCTCTGCGACAACCGGGAGAGATCCCCGCCGCTCACCGCCATGGTGCAGGGAACGCCAGCCAGCCACACACAGGCAGACTGGTGAACCTGAAAAAAACGCAAAAAACCTAACTAAAACTACACACAACTAACTACCACACCCCACTCACACTATACTGACAAAAATAATTCATAATTCCTAAATGACGAGTTAAATACTGCCCCCATGATCACACATAACAGCCGCCCCTCCCCTCTCCCCTTACACACGCAGCACCCAGTGAGGTCATGCAGCAGCTGTCAGGGTGTGTGTGGAGTTTTTCTGGAATTTTTAAGACACCGTAATGGTTATTAGGCTGAGGACACAGGTCCACGTTCGGGTGACCAAGCCGCACATTTTGATCTATATTTTGTTAATGTGTGCGCTACAGTGCCATAGTTTTAATTATTTTGTGTTTTTCTAGACTTGTGGGGACATTTATCAGATTTGTTTTGGGGGGACACAGAAAGTGACCTGAGCTGAGCAGGCCTCAGTCTGCCCCAGAAATGTTAATAGGGATTATGTATGGAGTATTTAACTCTTTGTTTCTCTACATCGATGAACATAGTGCTACTAAATTTCACACACTGCTCAGCTCATGTCACCTTCTGTGTGTGTGTGTGTGTGTGAGTGTGTGTGGGGTTGTGTGTGTGTGTGTGTGGGGGGGTGTATCTCTTGTGTGTCTCCACCAGGTGATGGTCGCCTCCCCGACCAGCAGCTGTCTCCCCACTACTCATCACCTGAGGGTGGTTAAAGAGGGGAAGAGATGTGGGGCCTGAGAGGGTGAGACACGGAGTGACAGTTGTCCTCAGTGGGGGTGGAACTTGGTTCAGAGTGTTGTGAAGAAGAAAAATGTAATATTACAGTTAAAACATCATCATCTTATGAAGTCATTGTCAGAACAACTGACAGCTTGCTGAATCATGATAAACAGGTGACAACTCCTGCTGAGCTTTGAAGCTGCGTTCTGCAGCCAACAGCTCATACTGAGTGTCCTGAGTACAGATCAGCAATGGGTCTGATCCATTCTGTTCTGTCTCTGGTGTCCAAACAGGTCAGCAGGACCTCCGTGAATCCCATGCTCTGGGGCCCCCGTGCTTCATGTCCTTGGAGGATGTGAGAACAGGCACTGTTTATTTGAAGCAAAGATGTGACCAAGCTGGCTGTAGATTTTGTATGAGTCAGCATTTTTAGAAAGTCCATAAGCAAACTGATAGCGTGCGGCTTGAGCAGAAGTCGTCATACCAAGTCCAGAGAGGTGTCCTAGTCTCGGCTGAGTGTTTTGGGGACACCTCTGGAGATTAGAGGTGGGCGATGCTGACTTCTGCTCCAGTCGACTGACCTGTTGGGGTTTTGATTCACCACTATATTTTTACCTCGTGCCTTTTTTATTCTTATGATTCCATTTGGCTGATGGATGTTTCTTCAAAAAAGTCTGGCTGCCCTGTCAGTCTGAGCTCACAGGGAGAATTTATGGGTGACAGCTTGTTAAGCTGGTGTCCAGAGGACTCATCTACCTCTGACCATCTTTGATCGGTTGTTCTAATCTGTTGTTCTACCCTGCTTCCTCCTGGAGCCAGGCCTGGGGGTGGGGCATGCTGGCGAGCGCCTGGTGGCCGGGCCTTTGCCCATGGGGCCCAACCGGGCATAGCCCGAAGGAATGATGTGGGACCCCCTTCCAGTGGGCTCACCACCTGCAGGAGGGGCCAAAGGGGTCGGGTGCTGTGTGAGTTGGGTGGCAGCCAAAGGCGGGGGGACCTTGGCGGTCCTATCCCCGGCTGCAGAAGCTAGCTCTAGGGACGTGGAACGTCACCTCTCTGATGGGGAAGGAGCCTGAGCTGGTGTGCGAGGTTGAGAAGTTCCGATTAGATATAGTCGGCCTCACCTCGACGCATAGCAAGGGCTCTGGAACCAGCCTTCTCGAGAGGGGTTGGACTCTCTTCCACTCTGGAGTTGCCGACGGGGAGAGGCGGGGGGCAGGGGTGGCGATTCTTGTTGCCCCAATGTACAGGCTTGGTGCCTGTACGTTGGGGTTTAACCCACTGAACGAGAGGGTAGCCTCCCTCCGCCTTCGGGTGGGGGGACGGATCCTGACTGTTGTTTGTGCCTATGGCCCCAACAGCAGTTCAGCATATCCACCCTTTTTGGAGTCCCTAGAGGGAGTACTATAGAGTGCTCCTTCTGGGGGTTCCCTCGTCCTCCTGGGTGACTTCAATGCTCACGTCGGCGGTCACAGTGAGACCTGGAGGGGCGTGATTGGGAGGAATGGCCCCCCTGATCTGAACCCGAGTGGTGTTCTGTTGACTTCTGTGCTCGACACAGATTGTCCATAACGAACACCATGTTCAGACATAAGGGTGTCCATATGTGCACTTGGCACCAGGACACCTTGACCCGCTGTTCGAGGATCGACTTTGTAGTCATGTCCTCGGAATTGCGGCCGCATGTTCTGGACACTCGGGGGAAGAGAGGGGCGGAGCTGTCAACTGATCACCACCTGGTGGTAAGTTGGCTTCGTTGGTGGGGGAGGATGCCGGACAGACCCGGCAGGCCCAAACGTATTGTGAGGGTCTGCTGGGAACGCCTGGCGGAGTCTTCTATCAGGCAGAGCTTCAACTCCCACCTCTGGGAGAGCTTCACCCATGTCCCGGAGGAGGTGGGCGACATTGAGTCCGAGTGGACCATGTTCCGTGCCTCCATTGTTGGGGTGGCTGACCGGTGCTGTGGCCGCAAGGTGGTCGGTGCCTGTCGTGGCGGCAACACCCAAACCCGCTGGGGGACACCGGTGGTGAGGGATGCCGTCAAGCTGAAGAAGGAGTCGTACCGGGCCTTGTTGGCCTGTGGGACTCCCGACGCAGCAGACGGGTACCGGCGAGCCAAGCGGGGTGCAGCTGCGGCGGATGCCGAGGCAAAGATCCGGACGTGGGAAGAGTTCGGGGAGGCTATGGAGAACGACTTCCGGACGGCTTCGAAAAGGTTCTGGACCACCATCCGGCGCCTGAGGAGGGGGAAGCAGTGCATTGTCAACACTGTGTACGGTGGGGATGGTGTGCTGCTGACCTCGACTCGGGACGTTGTGGATCGGTGGAAGGAATACTTCGAAGACCTTCTCAATCCCACCAACACACCTTCCATTGAGGAAGCAGGGCCTGGGGAATCGGAGGCGGGTTCTCTTATCTCCGGGGTCGAGGTAGCCGAGGTTGTTGAGAAACTCCTCGGTGGCAGGGCCGTCCAGAGTTCCTTCGGGCTCTGGACGTTGTAGGACTGTCGTGGTTGACACGACTCTGCAACGTCGCGTGGACATCGGGGGAGGTACCACTGGATTGGCAGACCGGGGTGGTGGTCCCTTTTTTTAAGAAGGGGGACCGGAGGATGTGTTCCAACTATAGGGGGATCGCACTCCTCAGCCTCCCTGGCAAGGTCTATTCAGGGGTACTGGAGAGGAGGGTCCGTCAGATAGTCAAACCTCGGATTCAGGAGGAGCAGTGTGGTTTTCGTCCTGGACGTGGAACTGTGGACCAGCTCTATACCCTAAGTCGAACTCGTTTCCGGTGAGGGTTGGACTCTGCCAGGGCTGCCCTTTGTCACCGATTCTGTTCATAAATTTTTTGGACAGAATTTCTAGGCGCATCCATGGTGTTGAGGGGGTCCGGTTTGGTGGCCTCGGGATCGGGTCTCTGCTTTTGGCCATGGTTCTCAGCCGGAAAAAGGTGGAGTGCCTTCTCCGTGCCTTCTCCGAGTCGGGGAGGAGATCCTCCCCCAAGTGGAGGAGTTCAGGTACCTCGGGGTCTTGTTCACGAGTGAGGGAAGAATGGAGCAGGAGATCGACAGGCGGATCGGTGCAGCGTCAGCAGTAATGTGGACTCTGCACCGTTCCATTATGGTGAAGAGAGAGCTGAGCCGAAGGGCGAAGCTCTCGATTTACTGGTTGATCTTCGTTCCTACCCTTACCTATGGTCATGAGCTTTGGGTAGTGACCGAAGGAACGAGATCGCGGGTACAAGTGGCCGAAATGAGTTTCCTTCTCAGGGTGGCTGGGCTCGCCCTTAGAGATAGGGTGAGAAGCTCTGCCATCCGGGAGGGGCTCAGAGTAGAGCCGCTGCTCCTCCGCATTGAGAGGAGTCAGATGAGGTGGCTCGGGCACCTAGTAAGGATGCCTCCCGGACGCCTCCTTGGTGAGGAGTTCAGGGCACATCCCTCCGGTAGGAGGCCCCCAGGAAGACCCAGGACAAGCTGGAGGGACTATGTCTCTCGGCTGGCCTGGGAACGCCTCGGGATCCCCCCGGAAGAGCTGGACGAAGTAGCTGGGGAGAGGGAAGTCTGGGCTTCCCTGCTTAGGCTGCTGCCCCCGCGACCCGACCCCGGATAAGCGGAAGAAGATGGATGGATGGATGGATGGACATGTGCAGTGGGACCATTACGACCCGGGATCCAGGTTCGTTAGTCCAAAGCGAATGCAATTGGAGCTCTTTCGGTGCAATGTGAAAGCTACGGTGAGTAACAAATATATTCAATATATAACTGAAGAGTTATTTATTATTGCAAACTACAAGTCAGTCAATGGGGTTGTACACAGTAAGATGTTCTATATCTTGTGACGATCACTGCGAAAATACATGAACCACATAGATGATTTTTTTGACGGATTACATGGGTAGTAAAATGTACATCTCAAATTGGTATTGTTTAAAATTGCTCATCTTTAAGTGTTTTGTATGTTAATTGACATGTTACAGAAACGAGGCACATGTTTGCTAGCTATTTTAACTGCTATGTTCACAAGCCCTCAAAGCACAAAAAACTCTGGAGCTTTATTTTTTTAAGTTTACTCATTTTGTACTATACTGTTTATTCACACAATAACAACAACATAATGTCTTAGTGATTTTGAAATTGTCCAAAACCTGTCTTTCAGGAAAGGGGAGAGCAGACTGGCATCACTCTGATACTTCTAGCACTTTTCGTCAGGTAAATGATTAACTATAAACATTATTTATTGTTTGCCAACTTAATACCTGGATTAAATTAAGTTTTTATTTTTTTATTTTTTTGTAATTTTGTCTATGGAGAATGTAGACGTCACAAAGGAGTAACAGTAGGCTTTTAAGATGAAATGGTTATGTTAACTTTGCAATTTTAGGTCAGCAACACGTTTAACACTCCTAAAACATTACAGATTGACACATAAATTCTCAGGCCATGGTTGGTCTTTACCCTGCTTGTATTCAGACTGCCCAAGTGCATTCAAAAGTTTAAATTCGCTTCATGCCCATTTGTCCAGAGATCATTGCCAAACTACTGGAGCAAACGAACAACTGAGCTACTTGAAGATATTAAAAGAAAAACAATAACAGGGTGATATATACAAAAATAGCCCAAACATTCTCTTATCGAAGACTGGAGGTGGTGACCAACAGTCCAGCTGCTGATGACTTCAAAGAAAGGTGGCCAGCGCTGTTTACCGAAGCTGGGGTAGGTTAATTCCAATTTTTTAAATGGTTTTAACATTTGTGTTTATGTTTAATACTTATATTGTTCTGCTGTTTTTGTCTTGTTTGGGAGAATAACCACCATTCCCCTTGAGTAGACCTTCATGTTCAACCTGGACAGTTACACTCCAAAATTGCTTTCTGTACTTGGGAAGAAGGGTGGCGCCATTGGGGCAAAACTGAGACCTGTTTTGGACAGAGAGACAGGTGTGTTTACTTGGTCACAGTCAAACTTGTCTTGAACTTGTGCTGAGTGCATTAAATATTTTTAATTTTATTTTTTTTTTACCATTAATAAATCCCTGTCTATTTACATGACCTGACAGTTGCGATGAGACGTGGAGATGTGATTCGTGGATTAATGCTCTATCTTGGTCTATCTTCTCACAGCTGTGGCAATAAAAAAGTTAAATGTTGGCATTTTTATATTATTTTTTCATATTAATTCAATAAAATGTAACAAATGTAGTACTTTTTACACAAATATATTCCTTAACTATTATTCAGTAATAAGAATAAATATACTGGTAGAACAGATAAAATATAAGTAACATTTATTAAAGTAATCCATTAATGTAAATGATTAGCACACATAAAAGTTACTCATTATTTCTATGATACACACACACACAAGTATTAAAAAAATCACATAAACCTCACTTCATTATTTCACAAAACCAAGTGTAAATAAATCACATTGTAAGATTTATTTACAAATCCCATTTATATTTTACTTGATAAAGGCAAGTGAGTTTTACTTGATTTAGAGTAGTAAAAATTAATTAGAATGTCATCGTGCAAAAATTTACGAGGATTTTACAAGTAAATGTTAATTTTTTTTTCAGTGTAGCAGTTTCTCATAACTGAAGTTGAAGTTGGTGTCTTATTCAATATTCAAGATTTCTTTATTGTCGATTTACATGTTTCTCACAAAAAAATTAAAAAGTGTTTCTGTCACTATTGCATAGAAATATACAGAATACATTATTAGCAATGCTCAATGTAATTAAGGTAATAAGTTGCCTCAAAAATGTTAAGTCCCATGGTTTTAAGTTTATGAACACAATATATTTGGTGAACAATAACTTAAAAAAATGATTACAAAAACTAATAATTATTGAGTAAAGTTAACATAAAAATGATATGGTTGTGAACTTTTTAGGTTCTGTAAACTTATTCCTATAGTTTGAACACTTAAAACTTTAATTCTTAGTAACTGATAATAATTCAGTTGCCTTAACAGAAAACTCTTAGTCATATCAACTGCAGATATTTGAGTTGACCGTTACCAACCATTATCAAATAATCCAAAATTTTATGTTCTGAAAAAATGTGACTTTTAAGTTTATCAGCTTGAAAAAATTGAGGCAAATGACTACCTCACTTTTTTGAGTTGTGGTAACGTATTCAGGTTTACAGTGTGTGTTAACAGTGTTGTTGATGGCCACGGTGAAAGTGTTTTATTGTTATTGAACCAAATTTTTGTATTTTAGCCATTTATCAAGCTCTGGTGTTGCCATCTTGTGGTTGAAGTACTCATGAGTAGCTGAAATAACTCAGTTGGGAGAGCATTAGACTCAAGCTCTAAAGGCCCCTGGTTCAAGCCTGGGTTTTGGCAGCGCACTCCTGGGTCTGATCTTCATTTCCCCTCTTTAAAATAATAAAGCTTATCTGAAAAGAAATTTTATTTATATAGCACCTTTTACAATAAAATTGTGTCTAGGAGCTTTACAGAGGTAGAAACCCAGAGCCTGAACCCCCAGGTAAGCACAGTGTCACAGCCTGGCTCTTACAGCCATGACAAAAGGAGGGAGACACCCCGTTTTTACAATTACCATCGTATTTATTTAACAAAGAATGTTAAACCATAAATCACAAACAATCAAGTGTGGATGTCAGTGAATAGGAATGAGGTGTTTGTTGGGTGTGTGGAGACAATATGAGGTGGGTGTTGGTCAGTAGTAAAGTGATGGACATAGTGAAGAAGGATCCACAGCCATTGCATGCTGGCAGAGTGTCTACAAGAGAGAAGAGAGAGAACATGGCTTTTGTAGCCCAGTGAGCACCGCGCCTAGGTGTCACCAGAAGGTCTTGATTGATCAACCAGGAGCAAAACCCAACCACTAGGGATGCCACACCATTCAGTGCATACATTTTTCAATCATTAAATGCTTTACCAACACTTTTGTTCCCAATGGGTACACATTTGTTATTGGTGGTGCAATGGTGGTATAGTGGTGAGCATAGCTGATAGTTGGCCTGGCTTCAAGTCCCAGCCATCGCAGAAATGCTATGCATTTTGATACCACCAAGATGGCAGCCAGGGTTGACACACCAGGTTGAGGCTCACAGGTCTCTGTGTTCGTTTTCGTGTTTTTGTTCACGTTTTCAGGCCTTACTCTAGTACAGGGCGTTTGGGAAAAACTTTTGCACCTCCAAAGCTGAATCTTGTTCCACCCAAACTGCAACGGGCCACTGAGGCCCTTACCATCCCCCGACTGTGGCCCAGGAGTCGGAGGAAACATTGGAAACATAGGAGTAGGAAGGGGAACATAACTTATTACAGTCAGTGTCATTTTTTTAGAAACAGATTGTGATTGATATGAAAAATTAAACAAATTAACAAATTAAAGGAATAAACCAACTAATAAACAAAAGTTAAACAGCCTGACACATAAAGTGGTGTCATCTCAGAGAACACCAGAAAAGAGGGGGTACTTAGATTTGAACTGAGGACCTCTTGATCTGCAGTCACATGCTCTACCACTGAGCTACACCCCCACAACCACAACACTCCTAGCATCCGATAGCATTCGAGTACCATGGTGACTAGGAAATTCTTTGAATTCCAGAGCTATGCTTAGTTTATCATAGAAAACAACAGGTGTGATTATTTTGGAAAGAGGACTGATGATGTCACATGGCTCACATAGTTGGAGAAGACTCAGGGGTGACCTGGGAGTCCAAAGCCCTAAAAGGAGATGAGCAACATGCTGGTAACTGGGTTGGGAAAACTTTGAAATTTAGTGGGGCCATTATGGCAACGATTTTATTCAGAACCACTCATTATTCTAAAGTCAGTAAAACTCTTGAAGATGATCTCAGTCAACTCTTTATTTCAGTCTGCAGTTGTCTTTTGTCCAAATGTTATAGATAAAACAAGAATCAAATAAGGGTAAAGAGGATGTATTGTATATATTTTTTAAGGTTTATGAAGCCTAAAGCCACAACTTTATTTATTCTGCTGACATTTAAGTTTTAAAGTAAACAGTCTAAGTTTTTTAATTGAGAAAAAGAGTAATTTTCTTTAAACCATTCAATCCTTAGCCAGAATACCACGGGGACATGAACTACTCACGACTTACAGACATCAGGGGGCAGAGTTTCCCCAGTTTGGGAGAATTTAACCGTTTAACCATTTATAATGATCCATTTTGTAACGACTTTTAAGGCATACATATTGCCACATTTCTCTAAATGTGTTTGTTGTTTATTTGTCCAACCTTTTAAATAGAAGAATTGAGGAATGATGCTGAGATTGTAGGAGGAGACAGGAGCTCATCATCATGATGAAGAAGCTTGTGTCTGAAGCACAGGAGCTCACAGGAGTCAAAGTTTCATCTCAAGTAAAAAGAGCCTGAGAAAGAAGAAAGCAAAGTTAGACTATAGTTCCAGGGATCCTTTCTTTAGTTACACATGGTTATGGTTGATTAGTAAGGAACAGAATGTTCTCAGACACCTGCTGGTCTTTGAAGTCTTCAAAATTTCAAACAGTGAAATAATAAAACATAATCAAAAGTGATCAACAACAACAAAATATGATTTAAAAATTAGTGAAACAGTTGGTTAAAGGGACTGTTAAAGAGACAATAGATTCTTGCTGATTACATTTATTATCTTTTCTTCTTTATAATAATTCCTTTAGTAGCTCTTGGTCATGGTTCCATGATGTAATGCTTAGCTGAAAGATCACTAAATCCAGCAATCTTTCAAGGTTAAAACTCGGTGCAGCCTTCTTTTGCTACACACACTCTTTTAATGCTTACAGCAAATAAAATATCTCTTCAAGTTCATTCATCAAAACTATTTATTTTATTTATTTAGTATTTTTTAAATGTAATTTAAAAACATTCAACAAATGATTCATAAAAACAACTAAAAAGTTCATCATGCTTCTCATATAAGACGAATAAGAGGAAAACAAAACTTGTACAAAAGGGAGTAAGAAGAAGTTAAAACTTTTAAGTTTTATGTAAAATTTAAACACCACCCTGTAATTCACTTATTCCAATCAATTCTATTAAAAATACTCAATGAAAAACAAATTCACCACTAATAATTTTGCTTGAGCAGAAAAACCGTTCTTCACTGCACATTAATTAATCAGTTCACAAATCAGTACTACTGCTCCCACTAGTAGTTATTATGTTCATCTTCTAAATCTTCTTGATCAACCGATCTGTCGTCCAAATTTTCTACTGCTGAGTGTTGATATGAAACAAGAAGTGAAAGTAACCAAACTATAAACACATGTTTCTCCTGATGAAGTGGTTTATGTGCTGGTTCTGGTTCCATGGTGTCATGGTCAGCACCCTGGACCTTGACTCCAGTAGTCTGAGTTCACATCTCAGTGGAACCTGCTTTAGACCTGCTGTAAAGGTAATAACAGCAGTTCTGAGGGTTGATACAGCAAAGTCTTTACCCGTTCTGGCTGCTTCTAACATCAACTTTGAGGATAAAACTTTCATCAGTGGAGTCATATGTCCAAGGTTCTGTAATGAAGAGATCATCTGTGTTACTCCCTTCATCTGTCAGTGGTCATAATTTTATTTCTGCTTTGGTATAAACTCTCAATGATTCCAGACAGAAACCGTGAGCAGGACCAGCCTTATATGGGGGACCCTACTGCAGATGGAAAGATCAGTGAAGGAGGAGAAGAGATCAAGCAGGAAGAGGTACAAAAACAGAAGAGTAGACAGAATGGATGCATATCTTCATCTAGGCAGCAGTAAGATGTGGTGAGGCTCATGGCTGAGGAGGCTCCAACTCTTTCAGAGTCAGATTGACAGATGGATCAACCCACCAGAGCAGCAGGTTCACCATGAAATCCCAGCAGGAACATTGACCACTGGTTATGGTTCATATCTCATGTCAAGAAGAGGGGAGGTCTGCCCCTGGGCCTGTGAGGAGGAGCAGCCAGCAGAGGGATGGCCTCGATGAGCAGAGAAGGCTCAGACAGCTTCAGCCTGATTCACACCTGAAAGAGAAAAATGCAGCAGTGACGCTGCACCTGCAGCAAAGCTTAACGGCAGAATATTTCATTACAGTATGTTGTGTTTGAATGCGGCAGTGCAGATCTGTAGCAGTGATGCAGCACACAGAGCAAGGCTTCACAGCATGACTGTCACATTGTAGCATGTTTCAGGTGTGTTAAAAAGGGTGTGACAAAGGTTTACAACATGATAAAGGATGCTAATGTTAATTAATAATCAACTGCTTGTGTAAACCAAGAGGTAATTGGGTCCAGCAATTTTTGAACTGAAAGAATATTAGAAAAAAATGTCTGTGTCTGAATGAGGCAGCTCAGACATTTGGATGATTTTATATTTACAAACAAACTGTAATGTGGCTCTCCTGAGGAAAGATTTTGACTGTTTAAGAAGAAAAAGATGGAAAATGTCACAATTCTTTAAATTTAAAACATTTAAAATCTTTAACAGGACATTTTAAAAAAAGTCAATTTAAAAATAAGGAACGGCTCCATCAGAGCTGATCAAGACCAGATCAGATGAGCTGAAGAACCTGGTCCAAAATGTCACTCAAGCACCAGTTTGAGGGGAGAAGTGGAGGTTGTCTGCAGACAAACACCAGACGTGAAGGCCACAGGTTCCCAACTCAGACCCTTGGTTGAGGAAGAAAAGAAGCATATTAACATGCTGGAAGCACTGAGCTGGAGAGATACTTGAGGAGCTGGAGTCTGAAACTACATGGACCGTACAGAGAGGTGATCTGCATCCACCATCCACTGATACGTCACAATGGAGAAGAGACAGATGGAGAGTTCACAGATGTCCTCAAGTGAGTCTGCTTCTCTCCAGACACCCATAGTGACTCAGTGCTGTCAGTCCAACATCCATCCCATAATTAGGTCACTGTTAGGACACTTCCATCCCAGCTCTAATTATTTTATCTATTCTATAAATGATGGACTTGTGTTCCTTTAGAAAAGTGTAGATAGCACTCAGAGTGTTGAGCTGAGAGAAGAACCGCTCAGAGAGCCACAGGTGAGACACAACTACAACATCAGACAACTCCTCCTCTGTTGCTGACTCTTCAGTCAAATTAGCATTATTAGCTCTGTTGGTTCTTGGTATAATTCTGAGGAAAGTGATGAAGATGATAGTCAGAGAGACGAGGAGAGAGCAGAACCTTCCACATTGCCATAAGTAAGGCCACACTGTCACGTAATCTGCTTCACCTCTATCCCTTTCTGTCTCTTTACTGCCATCTTCAAAACAATGAAGATGGCAGCAAAAGACAGGAGCTAGATCTGACAGCAGCTGAGTGGTGCAGCGGAAGCGTGCTGGGCCCATAGCCCAGAGGACGATGGGTCGAAACCATCCTCTTCTAACAGGAGTTATTGCATCTTCCCAGTTTGGGATTAGTATCTATGATGTTGATTACATTATTTAAATATTGTCATTGGACTCAATGGAACATATTTTGCTGTTTATTAACGGATCCATCTGCTGCTTTGCTTCTATCTCATGTCTTCCAGCTTCTGATTATATTCTATGATCAGTGCAGTCTGTCCAAAACAAGGTGATGAGCAAAACAAGTGAAATCTGAGCACGTGCTGGACACTCGGTGAAGAGAGGGGCAGGGCTGTCAACCAATCACCACCTGGTGGTGAGTTGGCCAGGTGAACAAGGCCCTGGCCCCCCTCATCTCGAGATAAAAACAATATGGCTTGTGGGACCCAGTGGAAACCATCCCAAAAAAAGTTCACCATCTCCGCCTGAATCTGGGCCAGCAGCCCGGATGGTGGCTCCACACAGGTGAGACGGTTCCAGAGCAGAGAGGCTACCAGATTGTTTAAAACCGGCACTCTTCCTCTGCAGGACAAATGGAAGTGAATCCATCTCCACTTGTCCAGTTTGCCTTTTATCCTTTCAGTCATGCCCTCCCAGTTTTTCTTCATAATCTTCTCGCTTCCAAGGTAGATGCCCAGGTATTTCAGACCATCACCTTTTCCAAGTTAGTCTGTCTGGGAGGACTGGGAGACTTCCAGGCCACTCGCCAACTTTTTTCCCCAGCTCACCCTTGCGGCCGACACAGCAGAAAAACGACTGGGGGTTTTGTTCAGTGCATCCACATCTTGTTGATCTCTAATAAAAACCACTAGGTCATCAGCATAAACAGATAAAACATGCTCTCCACTGTCCATGTGAACATTGTAATAGGCCTGGGAAAAAAATTAGACGTCTGAGACCGGAGACACGTCATCGGTAAGGTATCGCGTCATTTCCTGTTTCTGCTCCGTCCTACTCGTTCACTTCTCCTGGTGTTTGCTACGGTGGATTTACGGTTGTTAATTATTTATTAGCTTTTTGTTTATCCTGTTTAGTAGTACACAAGCACCTTGGTGAAAGTTTAGTAACCGGAAGGATCCTTTGGGTTCTATACTTCGCTCTGTCTATTTCGTTCCGCGCAGCTGCACTCACTGCTAGCATGGCTAACTTCACTTCTCCCACCGTTTCTCCTCCGGTGTTCTGCAAAGTGTGTGAAATGTTTAGTAACTCTTCTGCCTCCCTTACTGAGAGTCAAGCGTGTAGAAAGTGTAGCTTATTTATAGCTCTAGAGGCGAGGCTTAGCGAGCTTGAGGTGAGACTCCGCACACGAGATAGGAACAAAGCCCCTGTAGCTAGCCAGCACCAGTTAGCGTGTGCGGACCAGCCCAGTGCAGCTACTGTTAGCTGTTCCCCCACAGCCCCCGAGCAGCCGGGTAGTCAGGGTGGTTGGGTGGCGGTTCGAAGGAAGCGTAACCTGAAACAAAGGCCTGTGGTTCACCACCAACCGCTTCATGTTGCACACGGCTTTTCCCCACTCAATGACGCACCCACTGAGAAACCGACCCTGGTTATTGGCGACTCTATTCTTCGCTACGTGAAGCCGACACCAGAGACAATAGTTAAATGTATCCCGGGGGCCAGAGCGGGCGACATGTTTAGCCGCATGTCATCGCTCCGTCACTGGTTGTCGTGGTGGTGTCCAGAAAACAACGTGGCCTTTATAGATAATTGGGAGACTTTCTGGGGAAAACCTGGCCTTATTAGCAGAGACCGCATTCGTCCCACCCAGGGTGGTGCAGCTCTTATTTCTAGCAATATAGCAAAGTTCATTGGACAACCAACCTTCTGACAACCCAGGGTGGAGGCCAGGAGGCAGAGTCGCTGTCTTACACGCTTCTCTGCTGCTTCTATAAAACTGCCGCCCTCCACTAAAAATAAAAATAACCATAAAACTAAAAACGCTCACAGTAACACTAAGTTTAATAATACAATAGAAGTAGTGTCAGTACCTCATCCTCCCATAGTTCATCTAGTAAATAAGTCAAGAGGTGTTAATAATAATAACCTTATAAAAATACACAGCAGTAAACACTCAGAAACAAATAGAACAGTTAGATGTGGTCTGTTGAACATACGGTCTAAATCTCTCCTAGTTAATGATTTAATAACAGATCATCTGTCTGATATTTTCTTTCTCACAGAGACTTGGTTGCAGGATGAAGAATATGTTAGTTTAAATGAAGCAACTCCATCAAGTCATATTAATTATCATGTTCCTCGAAGTGCAGGCAGAAGAGGTGGAGTGGCAGCAATCTACCGCTCCAGCCTTCAAGTCAATCCCAAACCTAAAGCTACCTGTAGCTCTTTTGAGAGTCTCACTCTCAGCCTCTCTCACCACAACTGGAAGTCAGAAAAGCCAGTTTTATTACTTGTGGTGTATCAGCCACCTGCAGCTGCTTACAAACAGTTCCTGGCTGAGTTTTCAGATTTCCTATCCAGTTTAGTGGTCAGTACAGATAAAGTCATTATAGTGGGTGATTTTAACATCTATATGGATGATGATACTGACAGTCTTAAGACGGCATTTAACTCACTGATAGATGCAATAGGTTTCTCTCAGTTAGTAAATGAACTGACACACTGTCATAATCACACTTGGATCTGGTTCTGACCTATGGTCTAGAAACTGAGAACCTGGTAGTAACCTTTGACTTCACTCTAGCAGACCGAGCAGCACATGACAGGAAGGTCTACTACAGCAGGTGTCTCTCTG
>JABWDL010000219.1:47500-54870 GCA_015343265.1 Pao palembangensis | reverse complement strand
GGAGCCAGTGGTGGTTGTGGAGGGCCTGCTGAAGGCCAGGCTGAGGGAGGAGTAGGCCTATTACAAGATGGTTGACAAAATCAGTACTTTCTGTCAAACATGGACTGTTGGGAGGGTCCAGGGCTCCGTGGGGGAGCAGGAGGAGCTAATTGTAAACTTCTAATTGATTGATTGAATGTTGATTTTCTGACTTAATGGTGCCGGTTATTATTATTATTTATCATTATTGTTGTCGTCACTATTATTATTATTATTTCTGTACATTAGGCCCTTTAATGGGTCAATAAAGGGATTTTTAAAACCAAAAACCTCTCCTCCTCTCCTACCCCTCCTCCTCCCCTCCCCTCTCTCTCCTCCTCTCCTACCCCTCCTCCTCCTCCCTCCTCCTCCCCTCCCCTCCTGGGTTTTGTCCTCCATCCTCTTGTTTCTTCTCGTTCTCCTGGTTTTGTTCTCTCAGACTCTAATCGGCTTTTCCGGCTTTGGAATCGTCTCTTCCCAAGTTTTCCTTCACTCGGTGAAACAGGATTATCCAGAGCGGAGAGGCCGGACCTGCTGGAGGGATCTTTGATGTCTGCTCTGCTCTGCTCTGTGTGTGTGTGTGTGTGTGTGTGTGTGTGTGTCTGTGTGTGTACATGCGTGCTGCATCTCTTTGATTGGGAAGGTTTTGTGTGCGTGAGCCGTGTTACCACGGCGACAGCCATCATCTCCTAGCTGCTCCTGCAGATGTGAAGGAGGTGCTGCTGCTCCGTAAGGAACCTCCTCCTGGTGTGTGTGGACCATCCGCTGTGGACGGTTGCTTCTGAAGGCCTTCAGAGACTCCGCCTCCACCCTGCCAAGGCCAACGCCTCCCAGAGGAAAGGCTGCTCTGTAGATGTGGATTTCAACACGCCACTCGTCCCATCGAGGTGTCACATGTGCAGCTGCTGCAGCCGTTACTGCCCCCCACCTCTGGAGCTGCAGAGTTCAAACGCTGCTTGGACTTCTGCCCTTGAGCAGAACACAGATGGGAGGAGCCCAGGTTTGCTCAGACAGCAGGAAAGATGGAAGAACCTCAGCAGCACCACTTCCACCCACAGGGTGTGTGTGGGTGTGAGGTCAGGCTGGTTCTCAGGAGGTCAGGCTGGTTCTCAAGAGGTCAGGCTGGTTCTCAGGAGGACAGGCTGGTTCTCAGGAGGACAGGCTGGTTCTCAGGAGGTCAGGCTCAGAGAGCAGATGATGAGGAGATGAACAGGAACTTTATTCTGTGTGATCATCAGAAGAGAATCCAGAATCTTCTGAATCTTCCAAACGTGAAAAAATCCACTTTTATCCTAAAACCTTTGTTTGTGTTGAAGTCTGATCAAACTGAACGGGCTGCTTCCTCAGCTCTTTTCTGCAGCTGCCACAAAGTCTCACCGTTCATCAAAATGTTTCTCAAAATGTCTGATTTAAAAAAAAGGTTTCCTGAAATTGGCAAACACAAGTCGCCCCAGGGAGCACAGCGCAACTTTGAGCTTGTTTTAGTTGGACAGACACAGAAACCGGCTGAGTGACACACACCTGCAGCCTGTCCGAGCTGAGACTTGAACCCGAGTCTCCACGCTGGGAGTCGCTGTCTTTAACCACCAAACCATCTTCAGCGCTGAGACGAGGAGGAGGAGGAGGAGCGGAGCACATCCACCTGCACCAGGTGGACTGAAGCAGGAAGTGATGAGGTCAGCTGACCTGTGACAGGAAGTGATGATAGAACTGACCATCAGGATGTTTAGCCCAGTTTTATTGTTTGCAACAACTGCAAGATGTTTATCTTTGTTACATTTGTTCTCTTATATTGCTGCTTAAATTGTTTTTATTATATTTTATTATAGTCTATCTATCTATCTATCTATCTATCTATCTATCTATCTATCTATCTAGGCAGGCCACTAACCCCTGTCGGCTGGTTTCTGCAGGCTGGGTGTGGCAGACCGCTGTGATTGGCTGATGACAACAGTCAGTCAGTCAGTCAGTCATCTCCAGCCTATCGCAGGGCTACCATTCAAGCTAACGAGCTCCTTCTCTGGACTGAGGGAGGAACCCGGCGTGCCTGAGGAACCATCACACCACCGTGCTGCCCTGCTTCATAAAGCGCACGTGTAAATCCATTAGAGGGGAACTAGTGGGTGAGCTGGGATTTGCAGGCGTCTCCGTGGAGTCGAGGATGATAGCTTCAGCCTTGCATTCTGTTAGCATTCTTGCTAACATGCTGTAGTTGGAGTGCTGAGTGAAACACGCTTGAACGTCTGTACGTGTGGTCCTGATCGCTCTGCTGTCTCTCCTGGGTGCGCACGTTGTGTCGGCTTCCACTTACAGGATCATTTTTAATCCTTTTTGTGTGGCTGTTTCATCAGAGGAAGAGCAACATGTCCAGGTGGCGGTGGCGGTGGCGGCGGCGCGGCAGCGTGCTAACGTGCGTCAGCCCCAGAGAGCACATGTGGCTTCCAGCGTTCTTGTGCGTCAGAGTTGCGGAGCAGATGAGTGAAGAGGAGCATTAAGCGCCCTCTTCCTCCACTAATCAGGGATTAGACAGCGTTTAAGAGCATAAAGAGAGACGCATAAAAGAAACGAGTGCATAAAGAAAGCAGCGAAAAAGCCCAGGAGCAAATGAAAGGAGAGGCTGGCTGTTACTGGCTGCTCCTCAGTTCTCGATAGCGCCAGAAATTTACTGCAGCGTTTGATTTAGCATTCAGCGTTTCCTTTGTTTGCTCCGTCTTTCCAGCCCTCCTCCACGTTAGCGTTCAGCTAATTACTCCAATTTTACGTCCTGAGAGCAAAAAAAAAAAAAAACACTCAAAAGGCTTTAACACAAGTGGCTGAACCAGAGAGGTTGCAGGTTTGGATCCTCCGTGGAGGGAGCCACCGGTGGCTGCTTCCGACTGCGCAGAGTCAGCTGTCAATCATCTCAGGTGGTTTGTCAATCGCTAATGATTGACGGACAAACTGCTGCCAAGCTGCAGGAGAAATCTCATTCAATCAAATCAAATATCTGCAAGGAGGAAGAAAGGATGTTTTGACTGAGAAAAGAGTGAAGGAGGTTAAGAAGCATCGTTGGGACTGACAGCTGAGCTGACGAGTCAGTCAGAAGAGCCGATAGGTGGGAAGGACATGTTTCTAGGGAGGTGCTCCGAGGGCTGAGATGGTCGAAAAGGACGACAAAAATCAGCAAACGCTGGGCTACAGCCGTATGGTTAGCGTCGGGGCCGATGCTAACAGGAACCACAAGAAATCAGTAAGACAAACAAACTGTTAATCATTGCTATGGACATCGAGCCATTTTGTTAAAGTTAGCATGGTGGTTAGCACGATGCTAACCGGTGCTAAACCTGTAAATGTGCTCGCAGCTGCTTCCAGCTGACAGCAAACATTCCTTTCTTTAGCGTTAGCATCGCAGCCGAGCAGAAGGCTTCATCCGTCAGGGAGAAGGTGAAAGAGCATAAACACGGCATTGATCAGAGGGGAGAAGGAGAGAAAGGAGAAGCAGAAAGACAGGATGAAAAAGCAAGTGTGGAGGAAAGTTGGGAAGAGTCTTCGCAAGGATGAGAGGATGATGAATGTGAAGCTGTCAGAAAGATGGAGAGAGGAAATAAGCGCTGGAGGAGAAGCCATGGCCAGGTGCAGAGAACTGGAGAGAACCGGGCCACTAACATGCCGACGGTCCACAGGGCGAGATTTTCAAGAGAACTTAGAACTGAAGAAGCTCTCTGGAGGGAGGGAGAAACGTGTTCAAGGAGACCTCCCAGTCCAGTCCAGAGATCTGACTTTGGATGATGATCAAGATGATGATGGTGATGATGAAGAAGATGATGAAGATGATGGTGATGATGAAGATGATGGTGATGATGAAGATGGTGATGATGATGATGATGATGATGAAGATGATGATGGTGGTGATGAGGGTGATGAGGATGGTGGTGATGGTGATGGTGATGATGGTGATGATGGTGATGATGAGGAGGGTGATGATGAAGATGGTGGTGGTGGTGATGATGTGATGGTGGGATGATGGTCGTGGATGATGATGGTGATGATGATGGTGGTGATGGTGATGATGATGATGGTGATGATGGTGGTCGTGATGATGATGATGACGCAGGATGATGGTGATGGTGATGATGGTCGTGATGATGATGGTGATGATGATGGTGGTGATGGTGATGATGAAGATGGTGGTGGTGGTGGTGATGATGATGGTTATGATGAAGATGCAGGATGATGATGATGCAGGTGATGGTGATGATGAAGATGATGATGATGGTGGTGATGATGATGATGATGGTGATGATGATGGTGATGGTGATGATGGTGGTGGTGGTGATGATGAAGATGATGGTGGTGATGATGATGAAGATGGTGGTGGTGGTGATGATGATGATGGTGGTGATGATGGTGGTGACAGGATGATGAAGATGCAGGTGGTGGTGATGATGATGATGGTGGATGATGATGATGATGGTGATGATGAAGATGGTGGTGATGATGATGGTGATGATTACGGGATGATGATGGTGATGATGATGGTGTGATGATGATGATGGTGGTGATGGTGATGATGATGATGATGATGGTGGTGGTGATGGTGATGATGAAGATGGTGGTGGTGGTGATGATGATGGTGATGATGGTCGTGATGATGATGGTGATGATGATGGTGGTGATGGTGATGATGAAGATGGTGGTAGGTGGTGATGATGATGGTTATGATGAAGATGGTGATGATGATGATGGTGGTGATGGTGATGATGAAGATGATGATGATGGTGGTGGCGGTGATGATGATGATGAGGATGATGGTGATGGTGATGATGGTGGTGATGGTGATGATGAAGATGGTGATGATAAAGCACGGTGGGTGGTGGTGATGATGATGAGGTGATGATGATGATGGTGGTGATGATGAAGATGGTGGTGGCGGTGATGATGATGATGGTGGTGGTGGTGGTGATGATGATGAACAGTGACTAACACGCACACACACACACACACAGGCCTGATCGTGTGTGTCCTCTCACTCGTACACATTAACGGGATGAACGTCTCCTTGCAGCCACGGTCTTGTATAATGGGAGCGTTCACGCTGTGATGGACAGGCTGTGCCGCCCAGCAGCAGATGTTACACAGGGAAACAAATGGATGAAGAACAGAAAATAACATTGCTTCCTCCGCTCTCCATCCTCCATTCCTAGCTGTCAACGCTCACCGCTGACGTGAAGGAAATGTCTCTGCTCCATACTGGAGATGGCAGCTAACTCAGACAGCAGCTAAGTCAGACGGCAGCGATCTGCCGAGAGGCCGGATTCTTCCTCCACATGTCTAATCCACCATCTGTCAGCAGCAGGTGGAGGTTTGACAGGATGAAGAGGATCGGAGATGAAGAACCAATGAAACGCTTACTACAGTTACTTGATGTGTCATGTCAAGCTGAACCAAAAAGAACTACAATTTCTTATCTTGCCACTCTTATTGCAGAAGAGCATGAAGAAGATGAGGAGGAGGAAGAGGAGGAGAAGGAGACGGAGAAAGAGAAGGAGAAAGGGAGGAATGGAGAGATGGTCTGAGCATCAGCCAGTTAACATCTGCAGAGCCTGAATCTGCAGTCATCAGCGAGGCTGTTTGATCCAGATTATCTGACGCTTAAAACCCTTCACACACATCCTCTATCACTTCTATCTTTGCGGGGACTTTCATAGTAATGTATTACCCAGCCCCTGACCCCTGACCCCTGACCCCTGACCTAAGCCCAGGTCTAACTCAACCTAAACCAGGTGGGTCTGAACCTCTAAACAGGCTCAGAGGTTGGGAGGACCAACCAAAATGTTCCTCTCACTTTGCCAGTAGAATGACTAATGGAATCAGTATGCAGCAAGGTCAAGAACACACACACACACACACACACACACAATAATAATAACACACACATTTAACTGCTGATGCAAGCCCCTCTCTAACAAAATCTTCTTGATGATATTATCTGTGTTTAGTTGTTGTAATGATCTCTGCTTGCTCATGGTTCTGTGTTCTCTCTCTCTCTCTCTCTCTCTCTCTCTCTCTCTCTCTCTCTCACCTCATTTTCATGTTCACTGATTCTGACATTTTCTCATAAAAAGACACTAATTAAGTTGTTGTTTCAGCTCCAACCTGAACAGGAAACATGAAATGATTCAGTTCATAGGTTGCTGTCTCCAGATGTTCCAGAAGTTCCAGATGATCCAGAGGTTCCAGATGATTCAGAGGTTCCGAATGTTCCAGACGTTCCAGATGATCGAGAGGTTCCAGAAGTTCCAGATGATCCAGAAGTTCCAGATGATCCAGATGTTCCAGACATTCCACATGTTCCAGAAGTTCCAGATGATCTAGAGGTTCCGGATGTTCCAGACGCTCCAGATGATCGAGGAGTGTTCCATGGTTCCACAGTGGTACACATGCTGGGCCAGTAGGTGGCGGTAGTGAGCCAGGCGCGCCACCCCACAACGTCCGAATCCACATTTGCTTCGTTCATCCCAGCCAGCGTGACGCTTCCTCGCCACGCCTCGCATTTAAATATGGATTCGATTCGATTCTGGTTGGACTGGACTGCGTTAAATTGGACTGATGCATTCAACAAGTCAACTCAATGTACGTCACCTGGCGTACACCCGCTCAAAAGTACCAGGAAGGTGCACAGGCCAGCCGGTTGGCTGGAGCAGCCACCACGCCGCAGCAGTTTCCCTGGTGGACCCGCACCAGGTGGGCTGGTGCAGGAGGTGACTGGGAGCCGTGGCGTGGTCTTCTCCTGTTGTTGCTCTTCCTGGGTCGTAGGTCAGGAGTGGTGGAAATGGTCAGTCGGTTTCAGCGAGGCGCCCTCAGTAGGGGCAGCGGGGGCAGCGCTGGGTATGATGACCCTAACCCAACCACTGCTCAGCAGATTCTGAGGATTTCAGCACCAACAGCAGCAGCTCACAAACAGCCTGACAGTCTGGTTCATCAAGTCATCAAGCCAAAGGTGCAGTAAACACGGTCATTACTTCTAGAAAGCACTCAACATTTCTGTTACACATTCGGTATTTATGAACGTATGTCCTCGTACAGTCGTTTTTCTTGTGTTCTTCTTGTGCTGTTTCGTCTTTTTTGATGGTGTTGTCATGCTTCTGTTATTTCTGAGGAACCTGAAACGCAGAAGAAGGTGGAGAAATCGCCCGCACTGCGGGAACAGAGACACGTGTGTGTGGCAAACACGTACAAGGTCACTTCCAGAAGGGCTGCGTGTTGCCCGCGGGCCGCATGTTTGGGGACATGACCTTTGACCTGAGCTGCCTCCATCCATTCAGATCATTTCGGCTCTTCTTTAACTTTTTACTTTATAGAAATAACAGTTT
>JABWDL010000219.1:0-42500 GCA_015343265.1 Pao palembangensis | reverse complement strand
CACTCAAACACACTCACTCACTTACACACACTGACTCACTCAAACACTCACTCACTCACACATACTCACTCACTCACTCACCACACACACACACACACACACACACACACACTCACTCACTCACTCACACACAATCACTCACTCACTCACTCACCCACACACACTCACACACTCACACACTCACACACACTCACTCACTCACACTCACCACCACCACCACACCCACTCACACACACACACTCACTCACCACACCACCACACTCACCACTCTCTCACACACACACACACACACACTCACTCACTTCACTCATTCACACACTCACTCACCACTCATTACACCTACTCTCACTCACTACTCCACTCACTAATCACTCCACACACACACACACACACACACTCACTCCACCATTCACACACACACACTCACCACTCACACTCACTCACACACTCACACTCACCACACTCACCACTCAGCCACCACACACTCACTCACCACCACTCACACACACCCACCACCCACCACTCAAACACTCACCACCACCACTCACACACACACTCACACACCCACTCCACACTCACTCACCACCACACACACACACTCACTCACTCACCTACCACACACTCAC
Organism: Pao palembangensis; assembly: GCA_015343265.1. NCBI lineage: Eukaryota > Metazoa > Chordata > Actinopteri > Tetraodontiformes > Tetraodontidae > Pao > Pao palembangensis. The sequence goes on along the minus strand of JABWDL010000219.1, from coordinate 41,874 downwards.
CACTCACACTCACTCACCACTCACCAAACACCTCCACCACCACCACCTCACACACACCACTCACACACACTCACTCACACACACACTCACTCACACACACTCACACACTCACCACTCACACACACACTCACTCACTCACTCACTCACTCACACACACTCAAACACTCACTCACTCACTCCTTCACACTCTCACTCACACACACTCACTCTCACTCACTCACACACTCACTCACACACACTCACACACTCACTCACTCACACACACACTCACTGACTCACTCACTCACTCACACACACACTCACTCACTCACTCAATCACACACACACACTCACTCACTCACTCACACACACTCACTCTCACTCACTCACACACTCACTCACACACACTCACACACTCACTCACTCTCACACACACACACACACCACTCACTCACTCACACACACACTCACTCACTCACTCAATCACACACACACACTCACTCACTCACTCAAACACACTCACTCACTCACACACACTGACTCACACACACACTACACACACTCACTCACTCACTCACTCACACACAATCACTCACTCACTCACTACCCACACACACTCACACACACTCACACACACACTCACTCACTCACACTCACTCACTCACACTCACTACACACACTCACACACACTCTCACACACTCACTCACTCAGTCACTCACACACTCACTCACTCACTCACTCACACACTCACTCACTCACTCACTCAAACACTCACTCACTCACTCACTCACACACACTCACACACACTCACTCACACTCACTCACACACTCACCACCACTCACACACACACACTCACACAAACACACACCACCACAAACACTCACACACACTCATACACACACACACACACACTCACAACACAAACACTCACACACACTCACTCACCACTCCTTCACACCCTCACCACACACACTCACTCACCACTCACACTCACTCACACACACCACACACTCACTCACTCACACACACTCACTCACCACCACCACCACACACACACTCACTCACCACCAATCACACACACCACTCACTCCACTCAAACACACTCACCACTCACACACACTGACCACACACAACACATCACACTCACCACCACCACACACAATCACTCACCACCACCACCCACACACTCACACACACTCACACACACACTCACTCACTCACACTCACTCACTCACTCACACTCACTCACACACACACACTCACTCACTCACACTCACTCACACACACACACTATCTCACACACACTCACACACTCACCACCACTCTCACACACACCCACTCACCACCATTCACACACCACACACTCACCACCACACTCACTCACACACTCACACACTCACTCACACACTCACCACTCAGTCACCACACACTCACCACTCACTCACCACACACACTCACTCACTCACCACTCAAACACTCACTCACCACCACTCATTCACACACTCACCCACCCACTCACTCATTCACTCACTCACCACACTCACACACACACTCACTCACACACTCACTCACCACACTCACTCACTCACTCACTCACACACACTCACTCACTCACTCCTTCACACTCTCACTCACACACACTCACTCTCACTCACTCACCACACACTCACTCACACACTCACTCACACACTCACTCATACACACTCACTCACTCACACTCACTCACTCACACACTCACTCACTCAGACACACTCACTCACTCACACACTCACTATCTCACACACTCACTCACTCACACACTCACTAAACCTGGCCACACACACTCACTCACCACACACACACACACACACTCACACTCACTCACTTACTCACTCACACTCACTCACTCACACACTCACTCACTCACACACACTATCTCACACACTCACTCACTCACACACTCACTAACTCACACACACACTCACTCACTCACACTCCACTCACTCACTCACCACTCACACACACTCACCACCACACACTCACTCACACACCACCACACTCTCACACACTCACACCACCACCACTCACCACTCACTCGCCACTCACCACACACACTCACTCACTCACCACCACACACTCACCACACACTCACTCACTCACTCACCACACACTCACCACCACCACCACACTCACTCACTCACTCACTCACCACCACACACTCACTCTACACACACTCACACACTCACACTCACCACCACACACTCACTACCCCACACACACACTCACACACACTCACACTCACTCACACACACTCACTCACACACACTCACTCACTCACACACTCACCACACTCACTCACCACACACTCACACACTCACTCACACACTCACTCACTCACTCACTCACCACACACTCACTCACTCACTCACTCACACACTCACACACTCAGTCACTCACACACACACACCAAACACACTCACTCACTCACTCACACACACTCACACTCACTCACACACACTCACTCACTCAGACACACTCACTCACACACACTATCTCACACACTCACTCACTCACTAACTCACAAACACACACTCACTCACACACTCACTCACTCACAGACACACACTTACTCACACTCACTCACTCACTCACACTCACAAACTCACTCACTCACTCTCACTCACTCACTCACACACACTCACTCACACACTCACCACACACTCACTCACCACTCACTCACACACTCACCACCACCACACTCACCACACACTCACCACACACACTCACACACTCACTCACTCACACTCACTCACACACTCACTCACACACTTACACACTCACTCACTCACACACTCACTCACTCACTCACTCACTCACACTCACTCTCACTCACTCACACACTCACCACACACACTCACTCACACACACTCACTCACACACTCACTCACCACCACCACCACTCACTCACTCACACACTCACTCACACACTCACCACACACACTCACTCACACACTCACCACCACACTCACCACCACACACCACCACACACCACTCACTCACACCTCACTCACTCACACACTCACACACTCACTCACTCACACACACTCAGTCACTCACACACACACACTCTGAAACACACTCACTCACTCACCACACACACTCACACTCACTCACACACACTCACTCACTCAGACACACTCACTCACTCACACACACTATCTCACACACTCACTCACTCACACACTCACTCACTCACTCACACACTCACTCACTCACACACTCACACAGTTTAAAATGTGGGCTTTTGTTTTTCTTTGTTTTCATCACTTTTTACAGTGTGGATGGAGGGATGAGGGATGGAGGGGTGTCAGGCCTTCCTGTTGTTGGGCTGTTTGTCTTCATTAATATTCATGACTGTTTTTCTATCCTTGTGGGACACAAACAGCTGTATTTGCTCTGAAGCAGAATAAAAGTCAAAGCTGCCGACGGTGAACTTACGTTTGTGCTTCAGATCAAAGATGAACATCAAGGAACGCGCAGATCTCTTTGATCTGCAGAAACAGATTACAGCCAGCCAGCTCAGTCAGCAGTCAGCCAGACCTCCTCCCTCGTCTCTCTGACCTTGTGACCCTTTGACCCCATGAGGGGGCAGCAGGGTTGCACTCAGGCGCTCTCCTCATCCTCCGCCTGCCAGCGCTCGGTGCACGCCTCCCTCCGTGTGCCAGCGCCGGTTAGCGTCCAGTGTCTGATCGTCCAGGCTTCTGTCCCTGTCCTCGTCACTTCCTCTTTTATTTTGAAGAATGACGCAAACGTGGACTTCCTAAGCGCCGCTGGGGCACTAAGGTTGTCAGAGGGTGGATGCAGGTGGTGAACAGGAAGGAACATTTGTATCTGCGCTGATGCTAACGCTAATCTGCTGCTAACCAATGAAAAGACAGGACCAATGATTAGAGCTCATTTATTAGTGTAGGGATGATGTCATGATCGGAAGGAGACACACACACACACACACACACACACACACACACACACAGGGTTACTGTCCTGGTTCCAGACCAAGAGGCTGGGTGTAGCTGCGTTTCCATGCCGACGGCGGGGCTGTGGACTCTACTCCAGGCTGGGTTAGCGGTGGGTTAGCCAGGGTGGCTAAAGTCAGCTAAGGTCAGCTAAGGTCAGCTAAGGTCAGCTAAGGTCCAGCTGCTGAGGACAGTCCCAGGAGGCCCAGCGACCCCAGCGGGGTTCAGGGGAAAGGGCAAAGGTCAAGGTTGACTGGTCCTGTCTCCATCCAAGGCCCCCACCACTGGAGGAGTCGCCACTAGCTCCATCCTCACCTCCTTTTATCTCACTTTGCTCCGGAACGTGTGACCATGGCAACAACGACAGGAAACAGGAAGTGTTCCAGTGTGTAGGTCAAAGGTCAGACAGGTTCAGGCTCAGCCTCGGGTGGTGATGCAGGACCTGAGGAGGTGGAGGAAGAGGAGGAAGAGGAAGAAGAAGAGGAGGAAGAGGAGGAGGAAGAGGAGGAGGAAGAAGAGGAGGAGGAAGAGGAGGAGGAGGAGGAGAAGAAGAGGAAGAGGAGGAAGAGGAGGAGAGGAGGAAGAAGATGAAGAGGAGGAGGAGGAAGAGGAAGAAGAAGAGGAGGAAGAGGAAGAAGAAGAGGAGGAAGAGGAGAGGAAGAGGAGGAAGAGGAGGAGGAAGAAGAGGAGGAGGAGGAGGAGAAGAAGAGGAAGAGAGGAGGAAGAGGAGGAAGAGGAGGAGGAGAGAAGAAGAGGAAGAGGAGGAGGAGGGAAGAGGAAGAAGAAGAGGAGGAAGAGAAGAAGAAGAGGAGAAGAGGAAGAAGAAGAGGAGGAAGAGGAGGAGGAAGAGGAGGAAGAGGAGAGGAGGAAGAAGAGAGGAGGAGGAGAAGAAGAGGAAGAGGAGGAGGAGGAGAAGAAGAGGAAGAGGAGGAGGGAGGAAGAGGAGAGGAGGAGGAGAGGAGGAGGAGGAAGAAGAGGAAGAGGAGGACGAGGAGGAGGAGAAGAGGAGGAGGAGGAGGAGGAAGAGGAGGAGAGGAGAGGAGGAAGAAGAAGAGGAGAAGAGGAGGAGGAGGGAGAGGGAGAGGAGGAGGAAGAGGAGGAGGAGGAAGAAGAGGAGGAAGAAGAGGAAGAGGAGGAAGAAAAGGAGGAGGAGGAGGAAGAGGAGGAAGAAAAGGAGGAGGAGGAGGAAGAGGAGGAGGAGGAAGAGGAAGAAGAGGAGTAAGAAGAGGAAGAGGAGGAAGAAAAGGAGGAGGAAGAGGAGGAGGAGGAAGAAAAGGAGGAGGAGGAGGAGGACAGAGAAGAGGTGCAGCTGAAACAGGAGGAGGTTCCAGGGAGGAGTGGACAGGTCCTGGGCAGGTCAGGGGAGGTGCCCAGGACAGCTCAGGTGAGCAGGGAGACAGGTAGGACAGGACCTGGTGTCAAGGTCACACAAAGGACGTGAGAGGACTTTAGGATGGACAGTCAGGAGAAGGACAGATGGAGCAGCCCACGGGCTTCATGCCCTCCTGGTTGCTATGGTGATGGACAGGCTGACAGAGGAGGGCAGAGCGACCTCCGCTGTCAGCTGATCTGTGCTTGAGGGGCATCAGGAACGAAGATGGTGGAGAGGCCAGGGAAGCTGTCTGGGTTGGAGACCGGAGGGACAGCTGGACGGGTTGGAGGACAGGAACCTCGGAGCAGCAGCACAGGTCAGACGTCTGCAGGGGACGCCTCAGAGGACAGACCGAGGAGACCCCTGAAGAACCAGCTGGAGCTTCAGGCTGGTGGAGATGATGGGACCTTTGGATAAAGAACAGGATCCTCTGATGTCCACAGATGTCCACAGATTAACCGCTGATGTCCACAGATGTCCACGGATGTCCTCTGATGTCCACAGACAACTGATGTCCACGGATGTCCTCTGATGTCCACAGATGTCCTCTGATGTCCACAGATGTCCACGGATGTCCTCTGATGTCCACCACATCTACGTGAGGAATGCTGTTAGCCTAGACGCCAGGGAGCAGATGTCAGATCATACTCACCAGTGTCCTTGACTTAATCTTCAAAAGAGGGGCTTGAGTCAATGTGTTATGATGATGGATGAAGGAAGGATGGGCAGAGGGATGATGTCCCCAGCACCACCATCGTCCCTTTGAAAACACCAACCAGACAGATCGACAGCACCACAAACTCAACGAAAGCAGAAAATCTAATTTCAGACAGAAATGAGGCCGAAGGTCGAAGAGACGCCGCCGCACCGCAGTTGGGATGGCCCGCTTCCATGGCGCCCCAGGCAGCGCCCACCAGGAAATGTGCGTGTCGCTGCTGCCGCTTCTGTTTAATAAGGTCGATAGCTCCCTCAGGTCTGTGGAGAGCTGGTGGGATACAGCTCAGCCACACACACACACACACAGAGCATGCATGCAAACACACCCTACAGTATCCTGCAGGCAGCTGCACTTGTTCTGTGGCCAAAGTTCAGTGTGTGTGTGTGTGTGTGTGTGTGTGCTATCTGTCTTATCAGCATGGTTAGCATCTGTGTGGGGGTTGTGGTGCAGTAGCATGGTTAGTATCCGTGGCTGTGGGCAGTAGCATGGTTAGCATCTGTGTGGCTGTGGGGCAGTAGTATGGTTAGTAACTGTGTGGCTGTGGGGCAGTAGCATGGTTAGCATCTGTGTGGCTGTGGGGCAGTAGCATGGTTAGCATCTGTGTGGCTGTGGGGCAGTAGCATGGTTAGCATTAGCAGGGCTAGCTCTCTGAGTACTGAGAGGAGACTTTAAGGAAAAGGCCTGAGTTCTGTCAGAGAAGGTGGATCTGAAACCAGCCGGTATTTAAAGCTCAGGAGCCTAGTTGAACGGTGAGTTAAAGGATGGAGAGACACACAGACGAAGCAGTGGAGGGTCACGATCCTCCACCCGCCCTGTAGCCGCCTGTCCTGCTTAGCCTGAAGGTTCTGTGAAGTTGTTCTGTATTAAAGGAGCCATTTCTCTCCTCTTTCATCTAATTTACTGAGCAAGCACACATTCTCTCTACCAGAAGGATCAGCAGCTTAAGCTTTTATGTGAAGCTTTAATGATATCAGTCAGAAACTTTAACCACTAACGCTAAGCTAAAGGGTGATTAGCGCCTCAATTCAGAGACGCAGCCTGGAGAGAGAGAGAGAGAGAGAGAGACACACACACACACACACACACACACACACACACACACACACACACACACACACGCCCCTCAGTAGAGCAGGGAGTTGTTGGATCTGGTCTGTTGACGTTATTTATGTGTGATGGTTCCTTTTGAGAAGGACACAGGCGGAGAACCTGATCAGCTGCTGTGTGCAGGAGGATCCTGAGGAGACCTTCACCTCCTCCAGGCTGTGGTTGAAGGTCTGGAGGTGCTGAGGCCAGTCAGAAGCTCTGCAGTGGATCACTGTTCCATCAAGCATTAAAACTGTCATGAGGAGGAGGAGGAGGGGAGGAAGGTGGGGTCTCATTAGAGACTATGAGCCCTGACAGAATCACACAATTACAGTGATGTATGGATTTGTCAGCAGCTCAGGGGCTCAAGGAGGGGAGCTTGAGACCTACTCCCAACAGGAAGGAGCAAGATTCCAATCAGAAGGGCTGGAGAGGAGAACGGAGGGGAGCAGGAGGAGGAGGAGGCAGTAATGAAAGTAGGAATGGAACACAAGAGAAAAGGTGAGATGTGAAGATCGCACAACGTGGAGGGAAAATGAATTTCTGATCCAAGCTGATTCTTTCTGTTTCTCTCCTTCACTCAACCTCTTCACTTCATCCTCGCTTCTTCCACCTTTCATGAGCTGTTCACAGCCATGGAGGACGATGTACCTAGGAGCAGCGACTGCAGGAGCAGGTGGAGTTACACGAGGAGGTAGGGCTTCAGGAGGAGGTGGAGCTACATGAGGAGGTGGGGCTTCAGGAGGAGGTGGAGCTACATGAGGAGGTGGGGCTTCAGGAGGAAGGGCGCGCATGAGGAGGCGGTGGGAAGCCAGGAGGAGGTGGAGCCACATGAGGAGGTGGCTTCAGGAGGAGGTGGAGCCACAAGAGGAGGGGAGGGGGGGTCTTCAGGTGAGGTGGGCGAGTTTCTAGGGTGGCAAGGTTAGTGACTGAGGTCGATCAAGCTGATGACTCTCCTGGCCAGCAGCACCCCAGGACAAGGACCTCCTCCTCAACGTGCTCCTCACTCTCTTCACCCTCTCTGGCCAACAGGTGGCAGGAGAAACCAAAGACACCAGAAGACGTGACACACACACATTACTACTGGCCACAGGCACACACACATAGCCAACACAGGCACACACACGCACACACACAGGCACACACACACACACACACACACACGCACACACACACACACATTACGCACGCACACACAGACACACACACACAGGCTACACACGCACACACACACTCTCTCTCCAGTTCTTCTTGAAATGGATCCAGGTGTTTCTCACCATGGTTGGTTAAGCTGTGCTCCACCTGCTCCGGTTCCACCCTGCCTGCTCGCTTCCTGTTCCTGCAACAGCCAGCCAGAAACCGGCCAATCAGACAGCCACACCCATGAGACTGGCAGAGGCCTGGGCCGCCAACAGCTCCACCAGCCATCAGGTGGAGCTTACAGACGACACACAACCAATAGAGAGTGTGTGTGTGTGTGTGTGGTGTCAGAGGTGTTTTGGGGGAGTAGTGGTACATGTTAATCCAGTTACATGGATCATATTCACAGCTCAGAAAAACACTCTAGCAGAGATTATACACCACACACACACACACCACACACACACCACAATAATACAATACCATACCACACACACTAGAGGACACCCTACCCCCTGTTTCTAGCCACAGGTGACTAACCACCATCACAGTCGCACTGTAAAGAAGTAATGGTTTAACGTGTGTGTGTGTGTACTCTGGACGTTACTCACTGTGGGGCCTGGCCACGCCCACCCTGGTCTCCGTGGTTACTGCTCAGAGCCAGACCCTCCCAGACCCTCATGTTTGGTGTTCCTGCTCCAGCTCCCGTGGTGATGAGCAGCCAGGTCCTGGTCCAGGCCGGGGTCTTCACAGCCCACCTGGTCCACAGCGTAGATGTCCACTATCTCCTGAGCTGCCCTGGAGCGAGCCGGAGCCGCCCCGGAGCAGCGGGCGGAGCCGGGCGGGTGGCGAGGCGACTGGGCTGGTCTGGGACCTCAGAGGTCCTGGAGCCTGCAGAGCAAGGAGGAGCACATGAGCCTGAGCAGCAGCAGCCCAGCAGCCTGCTCAATCTTCACAGAGCACGTGGAGCAACCACAACCAGCAGCCCTGTCAGGGAGCAGGAGCAGGACGCCAACGCGGGCGCAGCGGGTGGAGACACGGCTGCTTAGATCCTCCTCCTGGAACCCCGAAGACCAGGGGAGCCTTTATGGAGAGGGAGGGTGAGGGAGAGAGGGAGTGAGGGTGAAAGAGGTAGGGTGAGGGAGGGTGAAGGAGTTAGGGTGAGGGAGGGAGGGAGGGTGACAGAGGAGGGAGTGAAGTAGGAAGGCAAAGGAGGGAGTGGAGGAAGTAGAGAGGGTGAGGAGGGGAGGGAGGGCTATGGTAGGGAGAGAGGAGGAGGGCGAGGAAGGCAAAGGAGTGGAGGAGTGGAGGGTGAGAGAGGGAGGGCTGTGGAGAGAGGTCTCGCCAGCAACTGCTTTGTTACTCATCCGCGTCTATATGCTCTCAGATGAGGAGCATGGCTGTGCTGCCTGGGTCTGCTGTGCTGCCCGTCTGCTGTGTCTGCTGTGCTGCCTGTCTGGCTGTGTCTGCTGTGCTGCCTGTCTGCTGTGCTGCCTGTCTGCTGTCTGCCAAAGTTGCCTGTCTGTGCTGTGCTGGTCATCTGCTGTGCTGCCTGCCCGCTGTGTTCGCTGTGCTGCCTGTCTGCTACGTCTGCTGTGCTGCCTGCCTGCTGTGTCTGCTGTGCTGCCTGTCTGCTGTGCTGCCTGTCTGCTGTCTGCTGTGCTGCCTGGTCTGCTGTGCTGTCGTCTGCTGCTCCAGCGCTCCGTCTGCTGTGCTGCCCGTCTGCCAGGCCTGCTGTGCGCTCTGTCTGCTGCCCGCTGTGCCGCCTGTCTGCTGTGCTGCCTGCTTGCTGCCCGCTGTGCCTGCCCGCTGTGCCGTCGTCGCTGTGTCTGCTGTGCTGCCTGTCTGCTGGTCTGCTGTGCTGCCCGTCTGCTGTGCTGCCTGTCTGCTGTGTCTGCTGTGCTGCCTGTCTGCTGTGCTGCTCGTCTGCTGTGTTCGTGCTGCCTGCTCCGCTGACGCGTGGCCAACAGTCGACAGTCAGTCAGACACAGGATTCTGTTTGTGTCCGTCTGATTTGCTGCCTTCCGTTTGTCTGCCTGCTCTACAGAAACCAGGCCAGCGTTAACACAGGACGCAAGTCCTCCTCTCTGACCTTCCTCTCTCATGAATCCTGGCACACTCTGATGAGCTGCTGGCTATTGGCTGTCGGGTTGGCGCGCCTCATCCACTCAGCCCTCCTGGCTGGACGGTGACACCTTTGAGACAGAGGGACAGGTGGACGGGCTCCCGAGGCTGGAGGACAACGTCTGCCGAGTCCTCACACGTCAACAGAACTCTATAGTTACGCTGAGAAACAGTCACAAAGGCACAGGTCAGTGCCCTCAGCCTTCCTGCCTGGCCCCTGACCAGCAGAGAGGTCGTCCTGGGGATCCATCCAGCAGCCCAGCAGCCTGTCCAGTCAGCAAACAACAGCCAGGAAGGAGACATCTGTCCACCGATAATTTTATCAGCCCGTAACAAACAGTCGCGCAACTGCTGGATGCCGCATGGATGATGTTTGTGCTGGTTCGCCTGTTTGTGTTTGACCTGGACCTCGTGGGACACCAATGACATCAGAAAACAGCCAGTAAAGGCAGGCAGCAGACGGTCAAGTGTTGATGGTCCAGCTACAGCGGACACAGGTTAGCGCGTGTCCAGCTGTGTCCAGACATGTGTCCTCCCACAGCAGGACACAAGTTAGCTGTGTGTCCAGCTGTGTCCTCCCCACAGCGGGACACAGGTTAGCTGTGTGTCCAGCTGTGTCCAGACAGCTGTGTCCTCCCCACAGCAGGACACAAGTTAGCTGTGTGTCCAGCTGTGTCCTCCCCACAGCGGGTCACAGGTTAGCTGTGTGTCCAGATGTGTCCAGATGTGTCCTCCCCACAGCTGGTGAGCAGCAACACTCAGAGTCTGAGTGGAAGAAGCACCTGAAGACCTCCGCCCATGACCCACCTGGGTGGGAACCACCAGGGGGACTGACCTGTCCCCAAGTGCCCCAGTCTGGTGTTGATGGGTCCAGTTACAGCGGGACATGCCTGGGTCCAACACGCATCACTCAGACTTCCATCTGGACTGGAAGGTTCTTCTGGGTCAGAAACAGGAACCTGCAGGGGTGCAGAAGATGATGAGAGCACGTTTCAGCCCAGAAAGAGGGAGTGAGAGTTCAGACTCCCACCAGGGTGGAGGTGACAGGAGGAGAGGAAGGAGGAGGAGGAGGAGAGTCCAGACCCCACCAGGTGGAGGCACAGGAGGAGGGAAGGAGGAGGAGGAGGAGAGTCTGTGACCCCACCAGGGTGGAGGTGACAGGAGGAGGGGAAGGAGGAAGAGGAGAGTTCAGACCTCCACCAGGGTGGGAGTGTGACAGGAGGGAGGGGAAGGAGGAGGAGGAGGAGATTCTGCACCTCCACCAGGTGGGAGAGGATACAGAGTGAGGAGAGGTCCAGACCCCACCAGGGTGGGAGAGGTGACAGGAGGAGGGGAAGGAGGAGGAGGAGAGGAGAGCTCAGACCTCCACCAGGTGGGAGAGGTGACAGTGAGGGGAAGGAGGAGGAGGATCCAGATCTCCACCAGGGTGGAGGTGGGACAGGGAGAGGGGAAGGAGGAGGAGGAGTTCAGACTTCACCAGGTGGAGGTGACAGGAGGAGGGGAAGGAGGAGGAGGAGAAACTGACCTCCACCAGGTGGAGTAAAAAAGACAGGAGTGTGGGAAGAGGAGGAGGAGGAGAGTCCAGACCTCCACCAGGGTGGAGAGGTGACAGGAGGAGGAGAGTCCAGACCTCCACCAGGGTGGAGAGGTGACAGGAGGAGGAGAGGTTCAGACCTCCACCAGGTGTGAGAGGTTACAGGGGAGGAGGGGAAGGAGGAGGAGAGGAGGAGTCCAGACTCCACCAGGGTGTGGAGAGGTGACAGGAGGAGGGAAGGAGGAGGAGGAGAGTCCAGACCTCCACCAGGGTGTGGAGGCAGACAGGAGGAGGGGCGAGGAGGAGGAGGGAGAGTTCAGACCTCCACCAGGGTGGGAGGTGACAGGAGGAGGAGAGTTCAGACCTCCACCAGGGTGGAGAGGTAACAGGAGTGAGGAGAGTCAGACCTCCACCAGGGTGGAGAGGTGACAGGAGAGGGGAGGAGGAGGAGAGATCTCAGACCCTCCACCAGGTGGAGGTGACAGGAGGAGGGGAAGGAGGAGGAGAGTTCAGACCACCAGGGGTGGAGGTGACAGGAGGAGTGGGAAGAGGAGGAGGAGAGTTCAGACCTCCACCAGGGTGGGAGGTGAGCAGGGAGGAGGAAGGAGGAGAGGAGAGTCTGTGACCTCCACCAGGGTGAGAGGTGACAGAGGAGGAGAGTCCAGACCTCCACCAGGTGGGAGAGGCACAGGAGTGAGGGGAAGGAGGAGAGTTCAGACTCCTCCACCAGGTGTGGAGAGGTGACAGGAGGAGGGAAGGAGGGGAGGAGAGGAGTCCAGACCCCAACAGGGTGGAGGTGACAGGAGGAGGGAAGGAGGTGAGGAGAGTCCAGACCACCAGGGTGTGAGAGAGGTGACAGAGGAGGGGAAGGAGGAGGAGGAGGAGAGTCCAGACCTCCACCAGGGTGGAGGTGACAGGAGGAGGGGAAGGAGGAGGAGGAGAGTCCAGACCTCCACCAGGGTGGAGAGGTGACAGGAGGAGGGGAAGGACGAGGAGGAGAGTCCAGACCTCCACCAGGGTGGAGAGGTGACAGGAGGAGGAGAGTCCAGACCTCCACCAGGGTGGAGAGGTGACAGGAGGAGGGGAAGGAGGAGAGTCCAGACCTCCACCAGGGTGGAGAGAGGTGACAGGAGTGAGGAGAGTCCGTGACTCCACTAGGTGGAGGCACATAGGGAGGAGTGAGAAGTCAAGACCCCACCAGGGTGGAGAGGTGACAGGAGGAGGGAAGGAGGAGGAGGAGGAGGAAGAGGGGAGGTGAGGTGTGAGCTTGTGTGTGTATATGTGTGTATGAAATGTGTGTGTGTGTGTGTGTGTATATGTGTGTATGAAATGTGTGTGTGTGTATGAGTGTGTGTGTTTGCGTGTGTATGAAATGTGTGTGTGTGTATGAGTGTGTGTGTGTGTGTGTAGGTGTGTAGAGCAGAGAGTGTCTTCCAGGTGTGTGAACTTCCTCCTTTGGGCAGGAAGAAAGTTTTTCTGTCTTCGTCTTCTTTCCTGTCCTACCTCTCCTCCTACCTGCCCTTCCTGTCCTCCTTCCTGTGCTCCTGTCTGTCCTCCTTCTTGTCCTCCTACCTTCCTCTTCCTGTTCCTCCTACTGCCCTACCTGTCCTCCTTCCATCCACACGGCTGATGCTCACCTCGCCCTCCTCCAGGCTGTCCACAGACACGTCTTTCACTCATCTTAAAAAGAAACGTTGTTTATCAGCCAGTCCCAGAGGCTCACGCACGTCCTCAGGTCATCGGGGTCATCGTTAGCGGGCCAGCTCAGCGAGGACCCCTACAGGTCAGCGTCCTGTGGTCACTGCGTCCACTTCCTGCCAGCTCCGGGGTTCTGTCAGGACAGTAGCCTTGTTTTTCCTTGAGTCCACTTACCGGATTCAGGGTGGTCTTCCTCGCCCTTCCTCTCAGCCTGAGGTTCCATGTCCCCTGAGGAGACGTTCCAGAGCCTGCCTGAGGAAGTGGTCCTCAGAGACGCTTGCAGAGGCTTTCCACCAGCGGACTGGCTTCCTGTGATGTGGACGCTGGACTCTGAGAGGAGAGAGGGGACAGGACAGGTTGCAGGGATGGGCTGGTAGACTCGGCTGCACTGGAGGGGGACTGAGGCAGCAAAGTGGTGAGACGGTTTCAGGCTAACGGGGAGGCCTGGGGAGGACGAGACTGGGAGAGCTGCTCTGCTGGGACTGGACATGGACATGGACCAGCAGGCAGCTCAGCGTAGGAGCGTGTTAGTGAGGAAGAGGCTGAGAGCTCTGCTGCTCTGTGGACCAGCTGGGACGTATGCACGCTGCTGGTCCGGTGACTCTTTGGAGCTTGGACAGAGGACAACGCTGTGAGGAGACAAGTCCCAGCTTGTGAAGACCAGCAGAACTTCAGGCAGCGTTTGTCAGCTGACTGGAAGGATCAAAATCCCACGCTCAGGTAAGCATCTGTCCAGCTGAATTGGAGGTCAGTTCTTGCAGTCCCAGGGCTGTCTGATGGGGACGCTGTGGAGACCAGAAGACTGTTGGTGGACAGACTGAGTGGTTCCTGACCAGGCAGACATGTTCTAACAGCAGCAGGTGGCTTTCAACAAGAGCAACGGTGGATTCAAGCGAGGAGAACACAGAACAGAGAGGAACAGGAAACCAGGGTTGACATCGCACGTTCTCTGGACACGTGATGTCCTTCTCACAGTTCTCGTGAGACACCAGACAGGGATGTCTCTGAATCAAAGTGCCACTTTTCTGCTCCTGCTCCTCATCTGAGAGGCCAGATCTTCCTCTAACTCCCCGACTTTCTGCAAAAACAAAGAAGCAGCGTGAGGAGGAGGAGGAAGAGGAGGAGGAAGAGGAGGAGGGAAGAGGTGGTAAGAAGAAGAGGAGGAGGAGGAAGAGGAGGAGAGGAAGAGGAGGAGGAGGAAGAAAATGAGAGGAAAGAAGAAGAGAGGAGAGGGAAGAAGAAGAGAGGAAAGGAGTAGAGGAAGAGGGAAATAGAAAGGAGGAAGAAGAAGAGGAAGAGGTGAGGTGGGGAAGAGGAGGAGGAGGAAGAGGAGGTGGAGGAAGAGGAGGAGGAAGAGGTGGGGAGGAAGAGGAGGAGGAAGAGGTGGGGAGGAAGAAGAGGAGGAAGAGGTGGGAAATAGAAAAGGAGGAGGAGGAAGAGGAGGAGGAGGAGGAAGAGAAAGAAGAAGAGGTGGAGGTGGGGGAAGAGGAGGAGGAAGAAGAAGAGGAAGAGGTGGAGGAAGAGGAGGAGGAAGAGGAGGAGGAAGAAGAAGAGGAGGAGGAAGAGGAGGAGGAAGAGGTGGGTAAGAAGAAGAGGAGGAGGAGGAAGAGGAGGTGGGGGAAGAGCAGGCTGGTGTGTTTGTCCGTCACGTCTCACCTCGTCCAGGACTTGGATGGTGAGACACGGTTCCAGCGGCGCCATCTGAGGCTCGCTGCTGCCCCCGCTGGCGGAGGCAGCAAACAGGAATGCGCAGCAGAGATGAAAATCCTCCAAGTCGTCCTCTGAGGAACAAAGAGCAGGATGAAGAAACAGAAGAAAACAGAGTGGTGCAACAGCAGCTCCCTCCGTCAGCATTAAATCATTTATGTTCAAATCAGGCCTCCGCTGCTCCTCAGAGACTCGTTCAAAGCACTTTCCACTAATACTGACAAGCAGCAACCAGTCCAGGAGAGTTGGGATGTGGTGACCTCTGGGTGACCTCTGGGTGACCTCTGGAAACACCCTGCTGCTGCGGGTACACAGGCACTCACACAGGCACACACTCACGCAGGCACACACACTCACACAGGCACACACTCACACAGACACGCACTTACACAGGGACACACTCACACAGGGACACACTCACACAGGCACGCACTTACACAGGGACACACACACACAGGCACACACACTCACACAGGCACACACTCACACAGACGCACACAGACACACACTCACACAGGCACACACTCACACAGGCACACACTCACACAGACACACACTCACACAGGCACACACTCACACAGGCACACACTCACACACACTCACACAGGCACACACACTCACACAGACACGCACTTACACAGGGACACACTCACACAGGGACACACTCACACAGACACGCACTTACACAGGGACACACACAGGCACATGCCACTCCACAGGCACACACTCATACAGGCACACACTCACACAGACACGCACTTACACAGGGACACACTCACACAGGGACACACTCACACAGGGACACACTCACACAGACACACACTCACACAGACGCACACAGACACACACTCACACAGGCACGCACTTACACAGGGACACACTCACACAGACACGCACTTACACAGGGACACACTCACACAGACGCACTTACACAGGGACACACTCACACAGACGCACACAGACACACTCACAGGCACTCCACACAGGCCACACTCACACAGACACACACTCACACAGGCACACACTCACGCACCCACACAGACACACACCACACAGGCACACACTCGCCACACAGGCACACACCTTCACACAGACACACCACACAGGCACACACTCACGCACTTCACACAGGCACACACTCACACAGGCACACCCCCACACTCACACAGACACACACTCACACAGGCACACACACTCACACAGACACGCACTCACACAGGGACACACTCACACAGACGCACACAGACACACTCACACAGGCACACACTCACACAGACACACTCACACAGACACACACTCACACAGACACATACACACTCACACACACACACTCACACAGACACACACACACACACACACACACTACACAGGGACACACTTCACACAGACGCATACAGACACACAGGTACACACTCACACAGGCACATACACTAAGGCCAGACACGCACTTACATGTGGTCACACTCACACAGACACACACTCACACAGGCACACACACTCACACAGACGCACACAGACACACACTCACACAGGCACACACTCACACAGGCACACACTCACACAGACACGCACTTACACAGGGACACACCCACACAGACACACACTCCAGACACGCACTCCACACAGGACACTTCACACAGGCACGCACTGCACAGGGACACACTTCACACAGACACGCACTTACACTGACACACTCACACACAGACGCATACACAGGGACACACAGACGCACACAGACACACACTCACGCACTCACACAGACACACACTCACACAGGCACACACTCACACAGGCACACACTCACACACACTCACACAGGCACACACACTCACACAGACACGCACTTACACAGGGACACACTACATAGGACGCAGCCACAGACACACACTCACACAGGCACACACTCACACAGACACGCACTCCTACACACAGGGACACTCACACAGACACACACTCACACAGGCACACACTTCACACAGGGACACACTCACACAGACGCACACAGACACACACTCACACAGGCACACACTCACACAGGCACGTACAGCACTTTCCACTAATACTGACAAGCAGCAAACCAGTCCAGGAGAGCTGGGATGTGGGGTGACCTCTGGGTGACCTCTGGGTGACCTCTGGAAACACCCTGCTGCTGCGGGTACACAGGCACTCACACAGGCACACACTCACGCAGGCACACACACTCACACAGGCACACACTCACACAGACACGCACTTACACAGGGACACACTCACACAGGGACACACTCACACAGACACGCACTTACACAGGGACACACACACACAGGCACACACACTCACACAGGCACACACTCATACAGGCACACACTCACACAGACACGCACTTACACAGGGACACACTCACACAGACGCACTTACACAGGGACACACTCACACAGACGCACACAGACACACACTCACACAGGCACACACTCACACAGGCACACACTCACACAGGCACACACTCACACAGACACACACTCACACAGGCACACACTCACGCACTCACACAGACACACACTCACACAGGCACACACTCACACAGGCACACACTCACACAGACACACACTCACACAGACACACACTCACACAGACACGCACTTACACAGGGACACACTCACACAGGCACGCACTTACACAGGGACACACTCACACAGGCACGCACTTACACAAGGACACACTCACACAGACGCACACAGACACACACTCACACAGGCACACACTCACACAGACACACACACTCACACAGACACACTCACACAGACACACACACTCACACAGACACGCACTTACACAGGGACACACTCACACAGGGACACACTCACACAGACGCACACAGAAACACGCTCACACAAGCACACACTCACACAGACACGCACTTACACAGGGACACACTCACACAGGGACACACTCTTACAGGCACACACATAGGAACACACTCACGCAGGCACACACTCACACAGGCACACACTCTTACAGGCACACACTCACACAGGCACACACTCTTACAGGCAGACACACAGGAACACACTCACGCAGGCACACACTCACGCAGGCACACACTCACACAGGCACACACTCAGACAGACACACAGGTCCGCCTGAGCCTGGAGAGGGAAAGGCTTTCCTTACTTTACTGTTTGTGTGTGTGTGTTTGTGTGTGTGTAGGTTTGTGTAGTGTGTATTCCGTAGGTATGTTTTAGTGTGTTTGTACGTATGTTTTAGTGCGTGTGTGTGGGTGTGTTGGTGTGTCTGTGTGTGTGTGTCTGTGTGTGTGTGCGTCTGTGTGTGCCTGCGTGTGTCTGTGTGTGTCTGTGTGTGTGTGTCCTACCTGTCAGGCTGTGTCTCCAGGTGTGGTCCTCCTCCCTGGGGTCTGCCTCCATCTGCTCCTCCAGGCCTGGAAGCGTCTGGACGGAGGTTCTGTGGTTCAGGTGACACATGGTGCTGATCAAAGGTTGTGGTTCAGCTTTGATCTCTGCTCCCATTAAGAGACTTTACTGGTGATGATGGTTTCTGTCCAGTCATCACTGTCACTGGAGTACTGGAGTATAGTCCAAAACCAGCAAGACAGGCCCAGACATGACTGGTTTTACTGGGACACAGAGGGTGAATGACTGTTTCACTGGGACAGAGAGAGTGAATGACTGGTTCTTCTGGGACACAGAGGGTGAATGACTGGTTTTACTGGGACACAGAGGGTGAATGACTGTTTCACTGGGACACAGAGGGTGAATGACTGGTTTTACTGGGACACAGAGGGTGAATGACTGTTTTACTGGGACACAGAGGGTGAATGACTGGTTCTTCTGGGACAGAGAGGGTGAATGACTGGTTTTACTGGGACACAGAGGGTGAATGACTGGTTCTTCTGGGACACAGAGGGTGAATGACTGGTTCTTCTGGGACGCTCTGCTGGTTACTCCTCTGGTGAGCATTCCCTTCCTGGCAGCAGCAGCCAGCCAGCAGACTGTTGAGCAGGCTGGTTTCAGCAGCTGATCCAGTCAGTCAGGTTTCTGCTCCTTCCTCCACTCTGCTTCATGTTTTTACAGCAGCTTGTTAAAATTCAGCCTCCCACTCGTCTGCCTGTCTGTCTGTCTGTCCATGAAGCAGCCTGCCAGCTGCAGGCTGACTCTAGCCTGGCTCTCTGGTTTATTTCCAGCCTGGCCCTCAGAGGGCCTGGCTGACGCAGCCGCTGGACGTGCTGAGAAGGTGCTTTACAGGCTGGTGGCTAGAGGCCGAAGGACAGGTCAGCCTGGGCAGCACCAAAAAAGACAATGTGAGAAGACTGTGTGTGTGTGGGGGTGGGTGTGTGGGTGGGTGGGTGTGTGCAGCACTCGGCACACCTCCATCCAGCTGTCTGAACCTGGTCCTGAAACCGTTAATAACTGGATAACTACTATATAATACTCAGAGGTACCTGTCCTCCTCCTCAACACTAGGGGGCGATGTGCGTGTTCTCAGCTTGTTAAAACGGCCCCATCTAGTTGTCTGGTGGGATCAATAGTGAGGCTGTTGCCGTGGTTACAGGATCACTCAGCACTGCTTCTTATCGTTGGATCCTGCGTGGATGCATCTATGAGTATGCTAATTAAGCTCCGCCCCTCTTGAGTAGGCAAATGAGTAGGCCTTGAGTAGGCCCTGTTTGGTTGCTATGGTAAAGGGAGGTCATGTGTCCGCCTCAGCCTTTGGACCAACAGCAGAGGGTGGTGTTAGAGCAGGACTACCACCACCCTGATGGTGTTAGCAGCCATGATGGTGGGTGGAAGGCTGCGCTGGTCCTGCTGAGCACGTGACCTCTGACCCCGCCATCAGGCACCTGCACGTCGCCGTCCTCCTACCTGCGGTGCTTCTTCAGAAGCAGCCTGTCCATGTAGCTCAGGCTGCTATCTGTGAACTCCACCCGGACAGGCGCGCGTCCTTGTCCTCTGGCGGGGGCGAGGTCGGCCTGGGTCGCTGCAGCCGCCGCCGAGACTGGAAAACAGCCAGAAGAAGAGAAGAAGAGGAAGAATTAGCAGCCTCGCCACACCTCCACCTGCACCAGCACGTGCACCAGCCAGCAGGAGCATGTGTGCGACACCAGCCACTCAGACAGGTGAGAAAAAGATGGACATCCTCAGACACCGTGGCGTCCACGGGGACACTTCTGAACTGGACCTGGACGCCGCCAGCCCCACACAAGTAATTAGGGCTGGAGGGGCGAGCAGCGGAGAGGGAGGGAGGGAGAGAGAGACAGAGACAGAGAGAGAGAGGACAGGGGTGTGTCCAAGCAGAGAGACAGAAAACAGGAGGCTGGTTCAAAAACAAATCGTAGTAATCCACCTGCACCTGCAGCCACGCGGGAACAGCAAGTGGCTGGAGGACACCATACACACACACACACACACACACACACACACACACACAGGCCAACACACAGGTCAACACAAACTATTCCCTTCATTATCTCAGGAGCTGGGCGGGTGGGAGGAGTGTGCTAGCAGTGATGTGATGACAGTCGGTAAGAGATGCAGGCAGCAGCAGCAGGCGTCCAGAGAACACTGCCTCCCTCAGATGTCCCGGCTGGTTCACACAGTTCCCCATGCTCAGCGTCACACCAGCGCTGAACCTCTGTCCTGTCCCTGGAACGCCTGTTTTACCTGCTGAGCCAGGCGTCCACAGCGCAGCCTCCAGTCCTCCAGCTCCGTCTGCTCCCCAGCGTCCCAGCGCTTCCTGGAAGCTTTGCTCCGGCTCAGGGCCACCCAGGAGGAGGCCTGGAAGCGTGCTCTGCTCTGCCTGAAACCAAGAAAAGTAGCTGAAACCAAGGTCAAAGGTCACGTCCCCGTTATCAGGTAAATGTCTGCAGCCTCCGCTGACGCAGCAGCAGGAAGAGACACAAGGACAACCCCGGGTCACCAGCCAGAAGCAGGATGATACAGGTGTGTGTGGTAGCTACGGCAGGGTCCCACTGAGGGGACTGTTGATGCAGCCTGACCAAAAAGGCTCCTCTGGGAAGGCTCTGGAAGTACCAACACTGGGACATCCAGCGAGCCTGAGGACTTTTCAGGAATCTTTGCATTCCTCTCAGTTCCTTTGATGGTGAGGCAGCGAAACATCACCTATGTCAGCTTCACACACAGGGACAGGAGACGGAGACGGAGACGCACTCCTCCCAGCTCTCCTACCTCCGTTCAATAAACCTCTGTCGCTTTTCATGTGTTGCTCCACTGGAAGAGAGCGAGCTCCTCCCAGCAGCTCTGTAAACGTGCCAATCACAACCAGCGCATCCAAAACCAATAAGACAGGACGCTCAGGGAGCAGCTAGCGTGCTGCCTGGACGGCCAGATGTCCAGAGAGCCTCCACCTGCTGCAAGGCTGCAGCGGCAGCCAAACGGATAAGCATCCCAACCTGACGCTGCTTTGTTCTAATCTCCACATATTAGCATCATCTGTGGCTAGCAGGGCCAAGTCTGCACCAGCGCCATGGTTACGCTAGCAGCTGGCAAAGATTAAACGTGCTTTCCTGTCCTTGGAAGGACGTGCTTGGCGAGCGCTTTCATGTGGACTCAGGATTAATGGTTAAACCCCAACTGTTGCTGGAGACTGGTAAGTCTATGACATCCACTCATTTAGCAGAAGCAAGAACCAGAGTGGTAACTCCACCAAATGACTCGTCTCAACATTTTAGAATATGTCTGTGGAGGTTAGCACAGATAAACAGATGCCTCCCAGACGTTGGGGCCCTGGTAGAGGGCCAGGAGGGCCAGGAGGGCCGGGAGAGCCGGGAGAGTCGGGAGAGCCTGGGGAGCCAGGGCTTCTCTGCTGGTTCTGCTGACAGAGCCATCAACCCTAGGAGACAGTCAGCCAGAACAGGTCCCTGCAGACCAGGACCCTGCAGACCAGGTCCCTGCAGACCAGGACCCTGCAGACCAGGTCCCTCAGAGAGGACCAGGAGAGAAACCTGGGCTGCAAAGACCTCCTAGGTCCCAGACCCAGCAGAGACACACCAGCACAAGCACATCCAACACAGCGTGTGTGTGTGTGTGCGTGCGTGTGTAGCAGAAAATCTGAGTTAATGAGATACTGGCAAAAGCCTGAGCTCAGCACATGCATGGAATTAATGCACTTATTTCTAGCTCCAACTTTTCCCAGCTGACGGGAGGGGCTGGGGGGGGGGCTGGCGGGAGGGGGATGATGGGATGCATGTGTGAAAGCGGGGATCGTCCATCCATCCATCATCCTAACAGATGTACACACTGGTGTCAAAGTCCTGCTGGATGCTAGCTAATGTCCTCCACAGCAGCTGGATGTTGGTAATGAAACACCAACCACACCTGGAGAACAGGTGAGGAGGGAGACAGCAGCAGACACCTCTGACCTCTGACCCCCCGCAGAGACACGAACGATGGAGGGTCTGAGACACGTCTGAAATAACGTTAGTGCACAGTCAGGAGACTGGAGGCCACGTGCACAACTACGTGCACCAGCATCTCTAAGACTGAAGGATCAAGGACACTTGATTCCTGCAGAAGAAAATGTAATCAAGGAGAGGAGAGGAGAAGAGAGAAGAGAAGAGAGGAGAGGATAGGTTTTAAAAATCCCTTTATTGACCCATTAAAGGGCCTAATGTACAGAAATAATAATAATAATAGTGACGACAACAATAATGATAAATAATAATAATAACCGGCACCATTAAGTCAGAAAATCAACATTCAATCAATCAATTAGAAGTTTACAATTAGCTCCTCCTGCTCCCCCACGGAGCCCTGGACCCTCCCAACAGTCCATGTTTGACAGAAAGTACTGATTTTGTCAACCATCTTGTAATAGGCCTACTCCACCCTCAGCCTGGCCTTCAGCAGGCCCTCCACAACCACCACTGGCTCCACACTGCCCACATTCTGAGCCTGGTTCTTCCGGGTCAGCCAGAAGCAGACAGAAAATTAATTAGAGTGTGGATGCTCTTCTTCCTGGCGCAGTACTAACAGATCAGGAGAAAACTCACCAACCTCTCTTTGGAACCAAACTCAGTCCAAACAGCGAGACAGCCGAGACAATTTTGACAAATAAAACGTTCCAGAGTCTCAGCCTGCCCACAGAAAAGGCACCTTCTCCCACCCCGATCCATGCGCCTGTGTCTGGGCTGTAGCCACGCCCCTGCACCACCTCCACTGGAGGTCTGTTGTCGCATCTCAACGTGGCAGCTTGTACAGGGACTGCCAGCTGCCCGCCCACCTGACTCCTTCAGCCCTGCCAGAGACTGCAGGTCGTGACCTCTACACAGGCCCGGTAGATGGCCTTTTCCCTGCATCCTGAACGTGTCCAGGTGAGGAGTTGTGAGGGACAGCAGCTGGTGTCCTCCATCCTGCCACCCCCACTGCTGGGGTGATGAGCAGAGAGGGGAAGCTGTCCTCCCCATCCTCAGTCCACTGCTCACACAGTGAAGCCACTCCTGCAAAATCAGCCTGATGGAGGCAGGTGATGCTGTTCTCATCCTCAGAGTGTCCACCACCTACGTTGCTGTCATCTCTATCAGGTGGCCCAGCTTGGTGCAGCCAGCCTACAGGCCTGAGCCTCTCTGTGGTGGTAAACCTGAAGAGCTGTTGTGGTCTGCAGCAGAGCTGTAGAAGGGTCAGTCCAACAAGAGCCACGTCCTCAGGTTGTGTGGGAGGAAGAGCTGCTGGAACGAGCTCAGCCACCCAGCGCCAGCCTCAGCAGCAGCCTGGCTGGCCAAGCAGCCTGGGCCAGAGGAGCCCAGAGGCCCTTGAATGGTCCGAGTCTGGAAGAGGCCATTCTAGCCTGGATGTGGATCAGCCCCTGACCGCCTTTGGCCACGGGCAGATAGAGGACTGCCGCTCGGACCCAGTGCTTCCCAGACCAGATGAAGTCTACGATGGTTCTCTGATGTCCTCAGTCAGGCTTCTCGTGTCAGAACGTTAAACCTGTGCCAGCGGGCTCACAGCGGCCAAGTTACTGGCAACCAGAACCTTCCCTATATGACATCTGGGGGTAGCAGCCACTCTACCTAGACAACCAGGCATGTGTAGACACACCTTCTCCTTGACACCTCCCAGTTCTTTCTGAAACCCTCTGTGCCCAAATAGACCCCAAAACTTTCAGCCCTCCTTCCCATCAAGACCTCCAGGTAAGTGCGGGCACTGCTCAACTCTACTCTGGTCCCACCAACAAGGCTCGCCTGGCCCAGTTCGCCCGTGCAGATGTGGCCCTTTCATACAAGGACAGGGTGTCCTGCAGACACTGAATGTCCCTCTGGCTGGTGAGAAAGACGCTGACGCTGCCATCTGGCAAATGTAGACCGAGGAGGGTGGGACAAGGTCCGAGGTCTCCAGGCAGTGAGAGACCACTGACGGTCCTCAACCCGTACAGCAAGGGCTCGATGGCTAAGCTATAGAGCTGACCAGAGATGGACAGCCTGTCGTGTCCCTCGCTGCACAGGGATTGGCCGACTCAGGCCTGCCCCCGTCTTTACCACACACTGAGCACTACTGTACAATAAGCTAACCCAAGCTAAAAACCCACCACCAAAACCAAAAGCCCTGAGTGTAGAAACAAATAATGAGCATCCACCCTGTCAAAGGCTTCTCCTGATCCAGACACACAAGACCAAACGGATGTTACTATCAGACCTGATGCCAATGACATCCCCTAATGAGAAAGATGTCCATGATTGTCCTTAATAGATTAACAGTATGTTTGATCTGGAGTGAATATAATGTCTAAGACGTCCTTGAGTCTGCTTGACAGGGCTCCGAAAGCACCTGGTGTCTGTACAATAGGAAGGGCCAACATTCTCCCAGTTCTGAGGAGGGCCAGGTCCTCCCTTCTTGAGCAGCAGGGACAGCATAGCGCCTGTCCACAGGAGACAGGTGAGATCCTGCCTCTGAGGCACTCCAGCAGTGACAGAGTGAAGGTCGTACAAGCATGTTCCAGAAGTGCTGAAGAAGCCAGCAGAGAGCCCATCATCCCGGTGCCCGCCCTGACGCTAGCTGGTTGACGGCAGCTGCCTTCAGAGTCAGCCTCAGTCCAGAGCAGCTCTCTGGTCCAGGGTGAGCTGAGGAAGCCCCTCCCAGGAGCTCCTACCACACCTGCTGCACCGGGCCCCGCCCCTGAATAATCCGGCGTAGAAATGCAAGGCGCAGCTCCTCATCTGGCTCAGCTCCAGCCGTTTCTCCCGGAGCACATGACCCATGGCAGGATCGAAGTCTCTGTGTGGGCCTTCCTCCAGGCTTTGATGCTGGCTTCTAGCTCCCGTACTACCCCTTGATCTTTGCAGTGGAAAAGGAGGTGTACTGGTGGCAAAAGACACGAATTTGTGCCTTTCCAACCTCCCACCACTGCTTCAAGGAGCTAAAGTCATTTTTTTCTCTTCCACTGCTGCCTGAAGAGCTCAGAGCTCTGACAGAAGGTCCTGTCTTGTAGGAGTTTGTTGTTGAAAACCAGTGGGACTTGATCCTGTCACCTGGAGCGCTGACCAGATCCATGCTGACTAAATGGTGGTCAGTGAAGCCAACTGGCTTGATGGTGCTGTGAACCAGTCTGGAGCTGAGGTCTGGGAGACGAGAGGCGTCTATCTGTCAACACCACCCTGCCGTTAGCCAGCTCACCCATGTGTGCCGTCCTGATCGTGGATGCTGAAGCCTCCATGCTCCAGCAGGTCCAGGTGACCACACTGCTAAGGCTCTGAGCTGACTGTGGGGTGGGTGGGGCTCCTCACCCATCCCAGTCCACAGTAAAGTCCAGAGTGCAGTTAAAACCCCCAGTGATCAGCGCTGATCCCCTAGATAGTCCATCAGCCTGCCTCATCAGGGTAAAGGAGGGCTCTTTCTGGCCCTTTTGTCAGGCAGAGACGTTGACAAAACAAAATGATCAAACTTTCTATTTCTGCTCTGACAACTGTGCAACCGCCCTTCACCACCTCAGTGAGGATAAAACTGTTGCCTTTGTAGATGGCTCAATAAACAGCGCCACCCTGCACTGGAAGTTGGTGCCATGGCTGAGGGAGTAGGAGCCCCCACCATCAACCCCAGTCTGCCTCATCTGCTGTTAAAGAGTCTGCAGAAAGAGCACATCTATTTTTCTGAGTGGAGTTCAGAATGAGAGCCCTCTCTGCCTGTCCTTCCAGCTGATGTTCAGAGCACCCTACTCTAAGGTTCTGCATGGAGAGGTGATGGAGGAGAACCAGGTGAGAAACCATGGTAAAGACAGTAAAGAGGAAAAACCCAGTGAGACATGATCAGCTTCTGACTCTCAGAACTTTCTGTGCAGGTCTACTGTTTTTTGTCCTTCCTTCTCAGAGTAGTAATATGTTTTTTAGGTTAAACCGCTTTTTCATCCAAAAGATCAAAGCCAACCAGGTTTTGAGTATGTCCACAGATTCGATGAACTTGATTGGTGCCACTAAAGTCATCAACGACTTTAATGACCTTGGAAGGTGACACTGGCGAAATTATTTATGTCTTCTGCGAGTAGAGGTCATCTATATCTCAAGGCTTTCGCACACAGATACAGTATCCGACTCTGAACCAAAATCCATGTCATCTTCTCAAGTGATGCCTGGCTAGTGGGCACGTCAAAGTTAATAAGGTTTTCAATGCCTGCAGAGCTGGTAGAAGAAAGAGAATAAACAGAATCTCTCAGTGGCTGCAGGCTGAGCTGCCCAGGTTCTCTGCATCCACCCGAGCCTGCTTCTCAGGCCGGAGGTATTCCTCCCTGTCGGGAGCTCCATCAGCTGCTGCTTTCACAGCACCGCTGGCCCGCCCCGTGAGCCACAGACTCCAACCCCGGGCGCAGAAACCACAGCGGTACTGGGGGGCTCAGCGCCGGGCGCGGTGGCCGGCACGGCCACGACAACCACCGCGGAGACCGGCACCGCGGCACCAGCCATCCCAGAGTCGGCGGTGGGGGCGGCAGGCGAAACGCCCGCCTGCTCCTGCCTCTTATGTGGACACGCAATACGTTTGTGTCCCACATCTCCACACTCGAAGCATTTGAGCTGTCCTGAGCTGGCGTAGACCATGTAGTAACTGTCACCGTGCTTGGACTCTGGAAGACACTCAGAATCTGGGCAGGTGAGTCCAGGAACATGGACACCCGGTCGCCTCTCAGAGACCGAACCTGCTTCAGCTTTGATCCTGCATCCCAACTCACCGCCCCAAACCCACTGGCAAACTTCCCGACCTTGCGGAGCTCTTCTCTAACGCCTCGTTAGGTATGAATGGCGGAACACCGGACACGGTGATCCGCGTGGAGGGGACTGCCAGCGGGACACCTGCACGGCAGCGCCCTGATGAACATGCCGCCTCGATCAGCTGATAAGGCGTGGGCCTCGCTTTCAAAAACACCACCACAGCTTTGTTCATGCACGACGCGAACAAAAGGTTGCCATGTCCCACCTGCTCACCGGCCGCCACCAGAACCTCCCCACTGGGATCAGGTTGAACCATGGCACCATCCAGATTCTCAGGGATAGACGAGGTATGCCTCAGAGGACGCCATTCTCCAAACCATTGACCAAAGCACTGACTACCCAGCTTAGCAGTCAAAATAAATAAGAAATAAAGCTACCTGATCATGCATACAACAGATAGAGGCAGCAAACCCAAACCAGGAAGAGAAAAATCTCAAATCACACACAGACGCTACCTCACCACTCACTACACTACACCACTGAAACGTGAACAGGAGAGGAGAGAGGAGAGAGAGGAGAGAGAGAAAGAGGAAAAAGAGAAGAGGAGAGTAGGAGAGATGAGAGGAGAGGAGAGGAGAAAAGGAGAGGAGCAGCTTCTGTTTCTTTGCAAACGAATTGACTAGCTTAACATATAAGTGCATCACCATGCTTAATTCAGTCAACCTGTGGGCTGGTGGGCTGGTGGGCTGGTGGGCTGGTGGGCTGCAGGACAGCAGAAGTAGAACGCTGACCTGTCAACAGGCTCAGGATTAGAACCTCCTTCACAGGAACCAAAACTCAATTATAGTTCTGAGGCCAGATATTACTCCCATCCATCTAATCCCAAAACATTTAGACAAGAGGGATAAAAGGGGATGTGTGTGTGTGTGTGTGTGTGTGTGTGTGTGTGTGTGTGTGTCACAGGTTATGGAAATCTTGGGCTCAGAAAAGATGAATAGAGCTTAAGAAGAGAGAAGATGAGCAGAGTGGAAATCCAGTGAAAAGAGGAGAAAGTGAGGGGAAGGACGGCAAATGCCCGAAGATGCTGTGACGCGACCCACTGACAGACGTGTGTGTGTGTGTGTGTGTGAGGGACTCACACACTAGCTACAATACAAGTCTCTAGAGGATGGTAGAAGTTGGGGACTGTACCATGACTCAGGGGGTGGGGCTGCCAGGACCTCCTGTGGGAGGTCCTTCAGCGTTTCACCTCCAAACACACACCTGAGGCAGAGATGGGACCATTAGACACCAGAGAGCAGCATCATGATGGTTCTGGTTTCACACCCTGAACTCTGGGCAGAGGAGCCTACAGACAGCAATGGTCCAGATGTCCAGATGTCCAGATGTTTCAGATGTTCAGGATGATCCAGATGTTCCAGGATGTCCAGATGTTTCCAGATGTCCAGGATGCATCCAGAGATGTTTCAGATGTTCGTGATGGTCCAGATGTTCCAGATGTTTCAGATGTTCAGGATGATCCAGGATGATCCAGTGATGGTCCAGGATGGTCCAGATGTTTCAGATGCCCAGGACGGATCCAGATGGTCCAGATGTTTCAGATGTTCAGATGGTCCAGATGGGTCCAGATGTTCAGGATGATCCAGATGGTCCAGATGTTCCAGATGTTTCAGATGTTCCAGGTGTTCAGGATGATCCAGATGTTCCATGATGGTCCAGATGTTTCAGATATCCAGGATGGTCCAGATGGTCCAGGATGGTCCAGATGTTTCAGATGGTCCAGGATGGTCCAGATGTTTCAGATGTTCAGGATGATCCAGATGTTCCAGGATGGTCCAGATGTTTCAGATGTCCAGGATGGTCCAGATGTTTCAGATGTTCAGGATGGTCCAGATGTTCCAGATGTTCTTTGTATGTTCAGATGATCCAGGATGATTCCAGGATGGTCCAGGATGGTCCAGATAAACAGATGCTCAGGATAGATCCCAGATGGGGTCCAGATGTTTCAGATGTTCAGGATGGTCCAGATGGTCCAGATGTTCAGGATGATCCAGATGGTCCAGATGTTCCAGATGTTTCAGATGTTCCAGGTGTTCAGGATGATCCAGATGTTCCATGATGGTCCAGATAAAACAGATGGTCCAGGATGGTCCAGATGGTCCAGGATGGATCTAGATGTTTCAGATGTTCAGGATGGTCCAGATGTTCCAGATGTTCAGATGGTCCAGATGTTCCAGGATGGTCCAGATGTTTCAGATGTCCAGGATGGTCCAGATATTCAGGACAGTCCAGGATGGTCCAGGATGTCTGGTGATTTACCCAGATGTTCCAGATGCTCTAGATGTTCAGGATGCTATCTAGATGTTCCAGATGTCTCAGGGATGTCCAGATGTTCCAGGATGGTCCAGATGTTTCAGATGTCCAGGATGGTCCAGATGGTCCAGGATGGTCCAGGATGGTCCAGATGTTCAGGATGGTCCAGATGTTCCAGATGTTTCAGATGTTCAGGATGATCCAGGATGGTCCAGGATGGTCCAGATGTTTCAGATGCTCAGGATGATCCAGATGGTCCAGGATGGTCCAGATGTTTCAGATGTTCAGGATGGTCCAGGATGGTCCAGATGGTCCAGATGTTCAGGATGATCCAGATGGTCCAGGATGGTCCAGATGTTTCAGATGTCCAGGATGGTCCAGATGTTCAGGATGATCCAGATGGTCCAGGATGGTCCAGATGTTCCAGATGTTTCAGATGTTTAGGGTGATCCAGATGGTCCAGGATGGTCCAGATGGTCCAGATGTTCCAGGATGTTCCAGATGTTCAGGATGGTCCAGATGGTCCAGATGGTCCAGATGTTTCAGATGTTCAGGATGGTCGAGAGGTTCCAGATGTTCCAGGATGGTCCAGATGTTTCAGATGTTCAGGATGGTCGAGAGGTTCCAGATGTTCCAGATGTTTCAGATGTTCCAGGATGGTCGAGATGTCCCAGATGTTCCAGGATGGTCCAGGATGGTCCAGGATGTCCCAGATATTCCAGGATTGTCCAGATGGTCCAGATGTTCCAGGATGGTTGAGATGTCACAGATGTTCCAGGATGGTCCAGATGTTCCAGGATGGTCAAGATGTTCCAGGATGGTCCAGATGTTTCAGCTGTTCCAGGATGGTCCAGATGTTCCAGGGTGTTCCAGGATGGTCCAGATGTTCCCGGATGGTCCAGGGCAGGATGGAAAACATCCTCAGTCTCATCCTGCAGTCCGTCCCTCACAGGAGGGGTATGTGTGTGTGTGTGTGTGTGTGTGTACTTGGCAGCCTCCACCTGTGACACTGGTCTTAATGGGCCCATTTCCTCTCAAGATGAATTCCAAACACTCGGAACGAGGCATCTCTGGAGCCCAGAAGGAAATGAAGTCCTCTTTTAGCTTGATTGTCTGTGGAATACTACACTCAACAGGACACCGAGTGTGTGTGTGTGTGTGTGTGTGTGTGTGTGTCTGTGTGTGTGTGTGTGTGTGTTTGTGTGTGTTCCTCTCCCATCTCTACAGGAACCAAGCGTTCGCTGCACTCAAAATAACTGGTCCTGCATCAAAGGAGGTGGAGAAATGGCAGCTGTCAGCTCAATCATCTCAGCCCCTCCTCCCTTCACTCCCTCTATCAATCTGGCTGCCCGTCATCGCTCCTCTTCTCTCCTTCTCAGCTGGGAGCAGCGTTTATTCACCAGTCTGATGACTTCACACTCAGAGGGCAGAGACGAGGGCGTGGCTGGTCATCAGGCAGGTGCACACACACACACAGGAGATGGAGGGATGATAAACGAGTGTGGATGACATGAACTGACTCCTGGGGTCACGTGCACGAACCCGTAAGCGAGCAGGCAGACCCAGCACATGAGCGTGTGATCCAGCCTCTGTTGGTGTGTGCACGTATGCTCAGTGTCTCTCCAGACAGCTGTGCACGTGCTGGCCCAGCAAAACCAGTTATGTATCCCAGAAAGCAGCGTTGTGGTCACATGACCGGAACAACTGTGGAAGGCTGCTGTGACCGTGGCAACAGAAGGAGCACTAACAGGAAATGAGGTTAGGAGGAGGCGGAGTGTGGATGGCGGAGGTTCACCTGGGATGTTGGGAGTGGGAGCAGCGCAGCAGCCTGTTCACAGCCTGTCCCTCTCAGTCTGCTTCTCCTTGCTGCCTGAGCAGAGCTGGGGGGCTCAGCCGGGGGCACGGGAAAGCAGGCCCCTAAGCAAGAGTTAGGCAAGAAGAGTCA
Organism: Pao palembangensis; assembly: GCA_015343265.1. Classification (NCBI taxonomy): domain Eukaryota; kingdom Metazoa; phylum Chordata; class Actinopteri; order Tetraodontiformes; family Tetraodontidae; genus Pao; species Pao palembangensis. The sequence goes on along the minus strand of JABWDL010000219.1, from coordinate 10,116 downwards.
GGAACAGGCAGGAACAGGCAGGAAGAGTCAAGAAGAGTCAGGAACAGACAGGAAGAGTCAAGAAGAGTCAAGAAGAGTCAGGAACAGGCAGGAAGAGTCAGGAAGAGTCAGAAAGAGTCAGGAACAGGCAGGAAGAGTCAAGAAGAGTCAAGAAGAGTCAGGAACAGGCAGGAAGAGTCAAGAAGAGTCAGGAACAGGCAGCAAGAGTCAGGAAGAGTCAGAAAGAGTCAAGAAGAGTCAGGAACAGGCAGGAAGAGTCAAGAAGAGTCAAGAAGTGTCAAGAACAGGCAGGAAGCATCAAGAAGAGTCAGGAACAGGCAGGAAGAGTCAAGAAGAGTCAGGAACAGGCAAGAAGAGTCAAGAAGAGTCAGGAAGCATCAGGAAGAGTCAGGAACAGGCAGGAAGAGTCACGAAGAGTCAGGAAGCATCAAGAAGAGTCAGGAACAGGCAGGAAGAGTCAAGAAGAGTCAGGAACAGGCAGGAAGAGTCACAAAGAATCAGGAACAGGCAGGAAGAGTCAGGAAAAATCAAGAAGCATCATGAAGAGTCAGGAAAAGGCAGGAAGAGTCAGGAAAAGGCAGGAAGAGGCAGGAAGAGTCAAGAAGAGTCAGGAAAAATCAAGAAGAGTCAGGAAGAGTCAGAAAGAGTCAGGAAGAGGCAGGAAGAATCAAAAAGAGTCAGGAAGAGGTAGGAACAGGCAGGAAGAGTCAGAAAGAGTCAGGAACAAGCAGGAAAGTCAACAAGAGTCAGGAAGAATCAAGAAGCATCATGAATAGAAGCTCTGATCTGGGATCAGCTCACCTGTCAGCGGCTCCTGCTGCAGCACTCTGGACGTCAGCTTCCCTCCTGGCAGCTGTGGAGATCAGCTTTCTGTCAGTCTGTGACATCTTATTGACCTGTTATAACCAGGGCTGCAGCAATCCGTTATTTTAGTAATCCAGAATTGTACAGATTATTCTGGCAATTAAAGTATACCGCGCACACTGCGACTTTTTTTACATCTTTTCATCTTTTCTCATTTTTTTTACTCTAATTTTATGAAATAGCCTCTAACGTTCTTGTTCCGCTGAACATGCTCAAAATAATATAAACTCAGATGCGGAGTTAATTAAACTGACTGTTTTTTACAATTTCACTACCTGAAGTTCAGGCTTTAACAAACTCACTATAGCACTTTATTTTCCATGGATTATTATTATTATTATAATTATCTTAAGCAAAAACTTAGCTAAATTGGAGAAACGTGCTAGCTAGCAGATTAGCCGCCGCATTAATTAAAGTTGTGAATCAGCCTTTCCACAGAGCTGTAAACAAAGTGTGTTAGCTAGCAGACTTCTCTCAATCATGGATCACACTGATTTCTGCTAATTGCTGCTAATTATCGTTAGCTTAGCTCGCTGTTTCCGCTCTGCTCTGCAGACTTTTAGCAGAGACCTGATGTTTCCTTTGGAGGTGCTGCAGCAGCGTTGTGCTATTATGCTATGCTAACTGCATCTTCCAGTAGACACGTTGAACTACATTTTATTTTCTTTTTAATGTTAAATTCTTTGCAATCTCACATCGATCTTCAGTGACGTATCAGCAGCCAAAGCAGCGAGCGCAACAGTAATGACGATCCGTGGACACAATGCGAAGTAGTGGACTGAATTTAAACGAAGCTTCAACACAAATCATTTTTACTGAAGCTTTTTAGTAATCGAATTACTGGAGCTATTCAAAGAATCGTTCCAGCCCTAGTTATGACTACTGATTACAACCACAAACTTTAGGGAAGAAGGTTCCAGTTTGAACAATGAGCTTTCTACTGGGATGCTAACAGTCATCAGGGGTCTGCTGTCCGTGCACTGTGCACGAGTCAGACGCAGATTAGCGCTACCTTTTGAGGTCCGTCAGCCTTCTTCTTCTTCTTCCTGGAGGCGTCGAGAGCAGCGCTGTCTGAAGAACCAGGCTGTTCAGATTTCCACCTGAACTTTGCAGATCGGCTAAACAGGCAGAGAGACAAGGCAGACAGTCAGTCAACAGCCTTCACCATGGCAACCTTTCCCTCGCATCCATCCACGAGGCACACATACACCATATAAAAAGGCACAGAACCTTTTTTATCTCAAAGTCTAAGATTAAATCAGATTAACATTTCCCTGTTTTTGGTCATTTATACCTAAATTATTCCTATTTGCCAAATGCCAGAGTAATGAAAGGGAGAATTTTTCAGACAATCTTTTATTACTTTCCTTACATGTCAGCACTATTTGGTAGCTTCGCCTTTAAACTGTCTGACTTGGCTCAAACGTCGTGGATGCTTCAACAAGCTTCTCCCAGTGGTCTGCAGGAATTTGGGCCCATTCCTCCGGAGAGAACTGGTGTACCTGAGCCAGGTTTGGAGGCCGCCGGGTTCACGCCAGTCCTTGTAGCTCCGCCCAAGACTGAGGTCAGTCTTTGTGATGGCCACTCCAACACACTGACTCTGTGACCATGGTGCTAGTCTGCTTATTGTCCGTCTGGAAAACCCTTTTGCAGCCAAGCTTTTACTTCCTGGCTGATGTCTTCAGATGTTGCTTCCGTATTTCCACATCATCTTCTCTCCTCATGAGTCCATCTCCTTTGTGAAGTGCACCAGTCCCTCAGACAACCCCACAGCAAGATGCTGCCACGCCCATATTTCTCATTTGGGATGGTGCTGTCAGGCTTGCTGACAAGGTTCAGGCTTCGGACCCAACTGCAGCACGCGCTCACAGATATCCAGTTAGTGTCTTTATTGACTAAAACCCAGGTTACAGGAAGAAAGAGCAGAATCGTTCTCACAATAACCCAGTGAAGAGAATCCAGAACGCGAATACACGTCCAGCGACGTGACTCGGCGACAGAAGTCCCGACACGGGACAGACAGAAACAGAAACAGTCCAGAAACGAGGTCAGGTAATCGGGGCTGAGATGAGGTCGAGTTCAGGCGGGGTCAAAACCGGGAAATCAGTCCAAAAAACAAACGCTGGAGAGTCAGGCATGAAGCACAAAACAATGTGGCGAGGGATGAACGCCAGGTCGGCACTTAAATCGCCTTGCAACCAGGTGTGCCTGATTGGCAGGCGCCAGGTGCGTAAAGGAGTCCCAGGTGTGGCAGGGTGTCCAGACTGCCACCATGACACTTGCAAGCTTCTCCCTTTGGGGTCCAAACGTAACGACGGTCATTATGGCCAAAAAGGTCCATTTTAGTGTCCTCAGAGCACAGGACAAGTCTCCAGCAGTCAGGTCTTTGTCCCTGTGGGCATCTGCAGAAGGGAACCTGGCTTTCTAGGTGTCTTTTGGAGTGATGGTTCTTCCCGGGTAAGTGTGGGTACAGTGGTTTCACGGCAGATAACGGCCCACTCTCCCCAGCTCCAGCCAGCATCTTCAAGCTCGTTTGCTTTTGTTCTTGGGCTGATTCGCAGGTTCATGTCTGGGACAGAACCCGTCTCCTTCCTGAGCGGTTGGATGGCTGGACGCTGCCCTGGTGGTCATACTGGTGCTTACAACCTATCAGGGGCTTCCCAGGTGATGACGTCATCACCTGGGCTTTTCCACGCTGCTTAAAGATTAGCAATCTCAGCGGATGCAAACTTCGGACTCTCAGGAAAGTAAGAGAACACTGTCTAAAAAATTCGCCCTTTCGTTATTCAGGCATTCAGCAAATAGAAATAATTGAGGTAATCCTGAATGACCAAACACAGGGAACGTTTAATCTGCTCTAATCTTAGACACTGAGAATAAAAGCTTAGATGCCTGTTTCATAACGTAAACTTGTGGTTCTGTGGAGCAACCTGCTGCTTTTACCCCACCTGGGATTCATCACTCTGACAGCCGATAATCAGTGCTGGCAGCAGGCGCCAAAACCAATCAGGCAAATGCCCACGTGCGCGCCCACGTGCACAGGCATGCAGGAGGCTGCTGTCAGAGGCAGAGGTGAGTTATTCATGCTAATGCTGCTGAATTATTGATGTTATTTCTGCTTCTGTGGCGTGAGCTCGTTTCTGAAAGCTGAGCTGACAGCCTGTCAACAGGCAGCAAGCCTGGACAGGCTCTGGCTGTCCTTAATGTAGCAGCGGCTCTGCTGGCAACAGTTGCCCGCAGCCTTGATGCCGTCATTGTGCTGCACGGACACTCGGGCCGGGTGTCAGGAAATCGCCGTGGCAACATCATCCCTGCATCTGTCGCCAGGGGAGACAGTTGAGACACGCCCCTATTGGTGCAGGATGACAGGGTGTCCCTGGGGGACGGGCAGCCTACAGAGATAAAGACTGAGTGTGTGTGTGTGTGTGTGTGTGTGTGTGTGTGTGTGTGCGTGCGTGCGTGTGTGTGTGCGCGCGCGCTAAGGGCTCTTGTCTCTGTGGTGGTGTTCAACGCTCCAGGTCTCTGACGTCTGTTTTCAGATTTGGACTTCCTGTTTGAAACTTGCTGTTGAAATTCTTCTTCTGTTCTGACCTGAACTACAAGTCAAAGGCTAAGAGGCTAAGCTAACGGGCTGTGCCTGATGTCAGTGGTTGGGACTGTGTGACAGGCAGAAAGAAGCGTCTCTGTGAATGTAAGGACATCAGCAGGCAGGAAGTGAGTGGCTGTGGCTGAGCACAGCAGAAGCGTCCATGGTGGTGTTGTCCAGGGGCTGCTCTCAGTCCTGGTTAGCATAAGCAACCACGCCTGTAAGCAACCACAACGACAACGCTCCCGCTGACAGGAGGGTGAGGGAGTTCAGCTGTTAGTATTCTGGCTTTAACCTGAACTTTTAGCGTGAAGCAGCAGATGAAGAATTCAGTCTGAGGGTGAGAGGAACATGAGGAACATCACAGCTCAGCTCTGCAGGAAGGAGCTGGCAGAGACACCCACAGCTTCCACAGCTTCCTTCACATCACAACATGCTCCGTCCTTCCTGTTCCTTCCCTGTCAGTCACGAAGAACTGATGACTCCACCCATTCCAGCTGTTAGCGGCGGGTCAGAACAGCTGCAGTTCCACATTCCCATGGAAGCCAACCCCCCAGGAGCAACTCACAGGTACAACCCCCAGGAGCTGAGCTGCTCCTGCCTCTGGGTGGAGGCGCCATGCTGCCTCCACTGATGCTACACCTCCTGAGGTGCTCTTCACCTGTCTTCGTGCCTTCTCTATATCCACACTGCTCTGTCGGTTCAGGCCATGACGAGTGAAGTGCCACAGAGCTTCATCATCAAGACATGTCCTGTCAGAGCACATCCAGCCACCAAAGAGGTGGAGGAATGATGGAGTTTCCACCCAAAACCTGCTGATCTGCTTCATCTCTGCTTCAACCTGGACCTGACAGACCTTCTGAGCTCTCCACCTTTCAACAGAGCTCTGAGCTCTCCACCTTTCAAAGAGCTTCTTGAGCTTCCACCTTCAACAGAGCTCTGAGCTTCCACTCTTCAAAAAGAGCTCTTCTGAGTTTCCACCCTTCAACAGAGCTTGAGCCTCCACCTTCAACAGAGCTCTGAGCTTCCACTCAACAGAGCTTCTGAGCCTCTACCTTCAACAGAGCCTCCACCTTCAACAGAGCCTCCACCTTCAACAACTCTGAGCCTCCACCTTCAACAGACCTCTGAGCCTCTACCTTCAACAGAGCTCTGAGCCTCCACCTTCAACAGAGCTCTGAGCTTCCACCTTCAAAAAAAGAGCTCTGAGCTTCCACCTTTTTAACAGAGCTCTCCACCTTCAACAACTCTGGAGCTTCCACCTCAACAACAGAGCTCTGAGCCTCACCAAAGTCACACACACACACACACACACACACACACACACACACACACAGCCTGTAATTAATATCACTTTCATTGTCTTTCATTGTTTCATCTAGTCCCACCACCTCCTTCAGCTATAAATTAACACGTGTTGTGATCTCAACCACCATCACCACCGCTTCCTAGGCAACGCAGCCTCACAGGAGCTTGAACTACTTCCAGCCTGAGTCTGTGTGTGCGCCACAAGTAGGACTGTGTGTGTGTGTGTGACTGTGTGTGTGTGTGTGTGTGACTGTGTGTGTGACTGTGTGTGTCTGTGTGTGTGTGTGTGTGTGTGTCTGTATGTGACTGTGTGTCTGTGTATGTGTGTGTGTGTGTGTGTGTGTGTGTGTGTGTGTGTGTGTGTGTGTGTCTGTGTGTGTGTGTCTGTATGTGACTGTGTGTGACTGTGTGTGTGTGTGTGTGTCTGTATGTGACTGTGTGTGTCTGTGTGTGTGTGCCTGTGTGTGTGTGTGTGAGAGAGAGAGAGAGACCTTTCCACCTGCCCTTCTACAAGTATGAGCTGACTTTATCTGGCAGATTTTCATTTTCCCAGACTGCTCGAGTGCTCTTTCTCCACCCACCTCCTGACCTCTAGGCGGAGCCTCCTGACCTGCCGCTCTCATTTATTCCCCTCCTCCGTCTCCATTACTCACTGTCTTCTCTGCTGCACCTCCTGCCTTCCTGGGTAGACACCAGGACATGCGCTTCGGGATCACGTGCACCCACAGCCCTGCATGCACGTGTGTGTGTGTGTGTGTGTGTGCAGGCCTGCTGCTTGCTGCTGTGGTCCTATTTCGGTTGCTGCTGGTGGTCCTCACGTGCTGATCCAGCAGCGCTGCCACCAGCTGTCTAGGCGTTGGCCCCGGTTCCGCCTCTACCAGCAGACAGATGTTGCCAGGGGCCCAGAGGGGTTCCTGGCTGGTCTGGGTGCTCACCTTCTCTCCTCTTTCTCCTGACTCATTCTGTTCTTCTCAGCTGCAGCTTGTCCTCCATCTCTGCAGCCTCATGGCCCAAAGTCGCTGTCTGTCTCTGCATCGCTGTCAGGTTCCTGTGGCAGCGCACACACACACACACACACACACACACACACACGGTTCCATTTCCTGGACTGTCTGTCAGATCTTTATAAGCAGCAGCTCTGGAGCTTTGAGGTCCTCATCATCTGCTTCCTTCTCACCTGTCAGCCTCCGCTGGACAATACCTGGCCTGGCTTTTGGAGGAAGGCACAGACTGGCTGATGCCATCGCCCTGCAGACGTGGCTCCTCCAGCCTGTCGGCCTCGTCCACCAAAGACCTGCACCATTAAAACACAGCCATCAGTCTGCTGGGCAGATTAACGAGCACGCAACCAGTTTAATACCATACAAGTGTCACTTACGCTAACTGACGGCTTTCACTGTTTAGTGAGCTGTTCAGCAAAAGCCATTAAATGAGACTGAGGAACACATAAAAGACAATATTTCACCTTCCAGGAACATATTAAACAGTAGGGTTTTTGTTAACATTGGACATCTTCTTGGTTGCTATTCTTTAACCTCATTGATATTTTTAGTATCAGTTTGATTGTCTTTAGTGTTAAACTCTTGTCTTAATTTAAATGTTTAATTTTATTGCAATTACTTGAAACTGAGCGCTGTAAAGTTTCTCTTGATTTCCTGATTTCAGAAACACAGAGAAACACATTAAAATTCATGACAAATATAACTCCAGAGTCAGCTTGTTAAAGGGCTATGGGCTTCCTCCATCTTTGAGGAACTGGTCTGTTAAAGATGATATAAAAGTTTGTTATTGCTGGAGACATATTTAGTCTTTTATCAGTCATTTAGCACACGCAACCCTTTCACCTGAAACTTTAACCAAACCTCACATTATGAGTTATTTCCCGCATGTTCAGCGCAGAACAGGCGGATTTGCTGGTTTGTTTTAATAAAAAAACAACTTTAAAACACTCTGGTTTACGTCACCCTTCCACTTCCGGCTTCCGGGAACTCGCCCGCTGTTTTTGATGAATTTTCTCCGTTTTCGTGCTCGTCGCGGCTCGTCAGGGTTTCACTTGTGGAGGCGTTCCGCTTTGTTGTCTTTAAACTACGGCTAAAAAAAACTGAGGGCTTATTTTTGAGCTGTTAAGCATTTTTGCCGGAGAAATGGTCCAACCTCCTCGGGCCTCTCGCGTTTGGATCTGCGTAACCAAGGAAACCGCGCCAATCTCGCCTTCTCTCGCGATAAATCGGTCATACGTCAGCTTGATGCAGTTTAATTTAGATGTAGCGGATTTCCGTGTGTTTGTTGTTATGAACTTTCCCTGCCTCGGTCTGTTAATAATAATATTCAACTTTATGAGATAAAGGAAAAGTTATTGATGTATTTGTTTGTTCGGGGAATAAATTCAAAGACATCGTGTCCCTAATTGCTTCAATAATCATGGGCCGCGGGAATGGCTCTCTAATTAAAATCCTCCCAGCATCAGTAGGAATGCTGCAGCTGTGAGCTCCTGCTTCTCCCCAGCAGACTCCAGATCTGCCTTAAAGTCGATGTTTCGAGCTTTCATCATTACTAAGGAAAATAAAATATTGGAAAACAAATAATATAAAACAAAATAATTCATCCTGTTGTTTTGAATGCATGTGATCTGAGCACAGACAGGAGAAAATCAGCCCTTAAATTACTGTTTTCAAAACTAGAAAGAATAGTAATTAACAAAAGCGTGTTTGAACGTGTGGCTAAACAAATGCAGCAGTATTACCAGTAAACTCAGCTTCTGTGTTTACCCAAGTTAAAAAGATGTGTTGAAGTCCTGAACATACCTGTGACACTTCAGCAGGTCAGACGCTGTTCACAGAGAACCTTGGTAACAATTTAAAATGACTGCCTTAAAAAATAACATAAAATGTTTTAAAATAAAGGTAAGGCCGGAGGGCTGACGCAGCCTGAACACGTGACTTCTGTCCTGTCTGTCCCCCAAGTTTGGCTCTGAGAGACTGATACCTGATTCCTGAAATCCTGCGCCGTCCAGCCCAGCCCCACCCCCACGCCCCCTCGCTGGCCCATGGCCTCCTACTCCTGCCATCAGGGTAATGTGGAGGTGCAGCAGCCTGTGAAGGTGGCTGGTCAGAGAAGGTCTGGACCCTCCTGGATTCTGTCTGTGCTGCTAAACGGTGTCACTATCCCCGCCGCCATCGCTCTCTCCGCCCACCCTGCGGAGACAGCCAGGCATGCACTCGCATTCGGATGAGCTGTCGAGGGGGAGGACGTGGAAGATGGATCAAAAGAGGAAGGGCGTGAGATGTGGAGGCTGACGGAAGAGTGAGGCAGGAGAAAGACGGAGAGAGTGAGCTAGCAGAGGGAGGAGGCTGCAGCGGCTGCAGGGAGGACGAGCGTGCAGCTAAATGTCAAAGCTTTGAATTCATTAGGAGGCCCTGATGATGGCGCTGTACTGAAGGTCATCTGCTGGGTCACACCTTCCTCCGCGGCCTCACGCTGCACAGATATTGACTGACAGCCATGCTCGGAAAGCTTTTAGCAAAGTCAGAGCAGAGCAGCCACGGGGACGGAGAGTGAAGGACGGAGGGACGAAGCAGGATCAGCTTCCTGCTGAGCGTGGGGGGGGTCACAGGTAATCCAGGAAGTCCAGTGATAAAATAGTGGAGAAACTTAAATGACCTTGAAAGCTGCTGGTTAGGAGCGTCCCTCACTGGCTGGCTGGCTCCTGCTCAGACTGGCGGGGGTTGGAGGACAGCATCCCAGCAGGTCAGCAGTCATCATCAGATCAACAGCCAGCAAACACGTTTAACCTGCTGGATGCTCATCAACAGGCCTGGAGGCCGAGATCCAGGAAACCAACGCAGAGCCAAGCAATGAGCAGGAACCGACTGGAGAGCAGGACAGACGGGTTTCCAGCCTGCTACAGGAACACACACACACACCTCTAGTAGAGCCACGCTGATTCGCCGTTTTAATACCCGAATGAATGGACAAATGTCCATTTATCATCCTCAAAGGTCCTCAGAGCTCCAGTGAAACTGTAATCAGCCTAAAAGCAATCAGAGGCTCTAAAACCCTCTGCAGACTCTAAAATCCTCTGCAGACTCTAAAACCCTCTTTTGGGTCTAAAATCCTCTGCAGACTCTAAAACCCTCTTTTGGGTCTAAAACCCTCTTTTGGGTCTAAAATCCTCTGCAGACTCTAAAACCCTCTTTTGGGTCTAAAACCCTCTGCTGGCTCTAAAACCCTCTGCAGACTCTAAAACGCTCTGCTGGCTCTAAAACCCTCTGCAGACTCTAAAACCCTCTGCTGGCTCTAAAACCCTCTTTTGGGTCTAAAACCCTCTGCAGGCTCTAAAACCCTCTGCAGGCTCTAAA